>OY720167.1:14578749-14774075 GCA_963082805.1 Hemicrepidius hirtus
GGTTTCTACTCTTTGGGCGCAATATACAATGTTGAAGGCAACATTAAGTTTAAAAAATGGGGTAAATATCGAAAAATTTTCAAAACTCCGTGCCTATTTAAAAAAAGAAAATAATGACTACACACCGAGGAAATCAAGAATTCTTAGTAAAGAACAGGTGGATCGATTCTTGAAGTGTGCTCCTAATAAGCAATACTTGATGATGAAGGTGTGTTTTAGTTTTAAAATCGAATATTTTACGATAATTAAATTTTGACGTTTGTAGGTTATATTAATTTTGGGTGTTGCTGGAGCTTGTCCCTGCGACGAGTTACTACATTTAAAGATTAATTATATTGAAGATCTTAAATCAGTCTTACTGATTAAAATTCCTAAGATCCTAATACTAAAACTAATAAGGCTAGATCATTTACTGTGATGGGAGATAGCTATTTAAATATTTACAGAAAATTCTTTGTCTAATTATCTTTTCTTTGTAGTGTTTTTCTTAAATAAATGTTATTCACATAACAAACCAAAATCTTAACCAAAAAAGTTAAAAGTAAAAGTTCCTAGGAAGTAAAAGTACTTTTACTTCCTAGGAACTAAAAGTGTTGCCTAGCAATACACACATTTTTTTACTAATAACAAAAACATCAACTTCACTGTCCGTTTTTGGTATCAAAAGTGATCACTTTTGAGTCGGTTGCGGAAAAATTAGTTTATTACTTAAAAAATCCTTATTTGCAAACGCAAAGGATATTCAAAATTCATATCTAAAAAATCATATTCAAAGAAGTTCAACGTTACTGTAAGAATAAACAGTAGGTGGAGGACATACCGGCGTTGGTCAGTTCGACCACGAATGCAGGTAGGCCCGTAATCCGGTAGCCCAGTTCGACCACCACCAGACCTCCAAGGGATTAAGAAACTTAAGGAGATAATTATACAGATAAGAATCATTTACGTAAATTTCAAGTAACTTCACATTATCGAAAAGTTCAAGTTAATAATAATATAATAAAGCAGCCCTTTATAATAATTAAAAAAAGGGGTTTCAAATGAATTTATTTAAAAATATATAGGTGATAGATACACATGTTACGTAGATGAAAAATTACAATTTACTTATATATTTAGTACTACCTACGTACTATGTAAAAACTGGCAAATATTTATACGCTAAATATTTAACAAAGTCGAATCTTGATATACGAATACGACTTTCTTTAAATTCTAGCTACTTAAAAATTCACACTTTCTTTTAGTAAAACCATTAAATTCTCTTGCTTTACAATTTGCAGATTTTATTTTAACGTAAGTCTCCATTTGAAAATTTCCTAAAATTTCTACAAATTGGAATATGTTGGGATAAGCAGCATAAAAATATGCGATGGAAATTCAGCTTCATCTTCGCTTATGTAATTTTCTACAATGTAATCACAAAATTTGGTTACTCGTTCATCATTTGGGGCGTTTTTAAAAAGTTCTGATGCAAAAAAATTGCCTACACTCTCGGGTTCTAAAAACTGAATACCAAAGAATAATTTTAAAAACTCCCAATTTCTGAATCTTTGTCTTTAAATTCGATTAAAAAACAGAATACAGAACAAACAACACCAACTGATAGAAATAGTATGTTCGACGCCAATGTGCTAAGTCTTATAATTATCTGCCCCTTAAGTTACCCGTGGTCGAACTCACCCATGGGATTAGAAAGAGCCCTTATTACTTGCAACAACTAATGAGGGTACGTGGTCGAACTAGCCCATGCGCCCGGACATACCTAGCACAAAGGAAAAATAACTTCAAACACGATTCTGATATAATTATTATATGGGATCTCTGGGAAATAAGTGGACACAGCTTAACCGGAACTTCCTATGGTTAAAACTAAATTAAATACCTTAGAAACATGTTTCAGAAGTAGTGGGACTTCAAAGAAAGAATGTTAAGAAACCGGACTTACGAAATTTAATATCTTTATATTTTCATGATGCAAATAAACTTTGTTTAAAAAAATATGTAAGGTAGGTACACACAGTTCTTTTGGCAAACAATTTGGTTGAAGGAGTTTATGTTCCATAACATTGTTGTCTATCCCCAAGGATGCTCTCAAGATTTTCAGTTAATAAAGTTCAAAAACATATTGTATTTTATTTTACAAAATTTTCATAACTCGATTTTTAGTATGTCAAGAGAAATCTGATAACAGAATTGGAATTTACCTGGTCGGATATTATAAAATAAAATGCGGAGCGTTACAAATATAAAGTTTTACATACAATGTAAAAGTTTTGCAATATGTACCCGCCCCATAAAAAATTAACTTTACAGTATAAAAGTTTTGAATAAAACGTATCCTCAACCCTACCCCTTTCCATATTATACTCGCCTAAATATTTTTTAGTGCTCGAAATCAACCTAAAATGTTTTTAATTTAAAAGCATATCTACAGAGTCAAAACTTTTTATCCTTCCTTTATAGATTTTAATTTTCTTGATTTAACGCAAGAAATCCTCATTTAATATATCTATATATTACAATATCAACAAACCACAAAAATTTAATAAAGATAAGTGATATAGGTGTGTTTCGCCTTGAACATTAAATGTCCGAGTTGGATTGTTTATGTAGATACTATAATAAATAATGATCTGAAGCTCACTTACAGAAGGATGCAGAATCCAGTAGTAATAGCGTAATAAAATGTTATTATATTCGTATTAAAGTAGTATTTCTGATTGTTTTAAGATAGTATACTCATCAGGGGCGGATCTACATAAAAACAGAGGCCCCCGTAGGCACTTTTATTAAAATTTATTTTAGAGCCCAAAATTATCAATCCGACCTTGAATAAACTGAGGTGCGTGTCAAGCATGCCCAAAGTGCTAATAATGTTATAAAAACACTTAATGGTATAAAAGAAATTACATAAGGCAGCAAAATCAATATTTTCGATTATAGCCAATAATTAGGAAAATATTATCTCTTTGTTTGCACAAATTTATATATTAGACACGTACGAGATTATATCCTGCATATATTATTGTAGCACATCCGTTAAAAAGATCCTTCATTATCATTAGCACATTATTGTATTTCCTGAAGAATGTTTGTGCCTGCCCCATTGGGGTAAACCCTATTCATCAGCTAGAATATTTCCTGTAAAATTGATACAAATTTGAACAAGAATGCTCTTAATAAATCATGACTTAGGGAGTGTCGCTGGTTTTCAACAATATTAAGGAATTGATTTGAACAAATACTTGGCGTTATCCCATTGACAACACACCAAATTATTACAACCAAGAAATAAACAAGTCAGACTTGATGTATTAAAGAATGAGAAATAGAAAGTACCACGATATTTTCTTAATTACAGCTCATATTCAGTAGTACCTGCGAATTGTTTACTACAATCCCTAGAAGCTGATGTAAACCATTATTTAAAAAAAAAATAATTATTAAGTCAATCAATTATAAAATAGGGTTATGAAACTTGAATAGCACAAGTTTAATGACCTAATGGATGTAGATTTATAAGAGACATCTATAATGTATGACGCGACTAAGTAATTGTATGATTAACAATGTAAACTTTTGAATACTCAATGATCGACCTGATGTGAGTGATGATGATGTATTAATAAAATTGTCGATTAAATTATATATACCTATCTTATATCTATGTAACTAATCTTAGATTGCATTATTCTGTGACCAAGCTTACTCGATATTTGCAAACTTACCTATACGTGTATGTGATTAATGTTTATTAGTTGTTACAAACATGCTGTTGCGAGTGTAGGTTCTAACCACTGTTCTAACTCAAAAATTGAAATTCTGTTTACTGTAAAAAAATATTTGTAAAACTGTTATGGAGACCATTATTAATTATATCTTCAGTGACACCCATTTCGTGCAGGTTGTAATTAATAATTAACTAATAACGAAAATGACATATACACCTCCTGGGATTTTGAATAATTTTCAAACGAAACTTAAAAGTATTTTTAAATAATTTTCAGTTTACTAACATATTATATACGTATGAAGCTTTCTATCCGGGATAAACTAGATTTATGTCAACATGCAGTAAGTAGTATTTACCTATATTGTAATTTGTAAATATATAGAGCGTTGTAAATGCATGTGCAACATACAGTGAAGTCCATTTATTATGCAATATAGGCATATTGCAAGTGAAATGGTGTGAGCACTTTACCATTGGAATATAGGCAACCCACTATACACTGCTAAGCACTCTTGCCCCTGCATTAATGAATGTCGAAACATACCTGTTAATTTCGAAATTAACAATCGTTTAGCCTTCTGTTTGGAAATGCAAGGTGGGCACTTCGAACATTTGTTATACTTATAATACTCGTAATTGCTTGCTGTTGATCCTATTTGTTTCATTTTCAATATTAAATAATCTTTTTTGAACTGAGAACATGTTTTATTTTGAGGTTAAACTTTCATGTGTTGCTGATTTCGGTTAGATCATAGATGGTTAGATAAAAAAAACTAGCTAACTGTATAATGGGTTGCCTATATTCCAATGGTAAAGTGCGTACACCAATTAACTTGCAACATGCCTATATTGCATAATAAATGGACTTCACTGTATGTACATAACAATAAAATTTGTCTGGGTAGGTCTAAATTACCTTTATAGTAAATTCTATAATTTTACTTATATAGCACATGCTTCTTCTGATAGTAACAGCGTTGACTAAACTATTTAAAAATTGTTCCATAAATACTGGAAACATCAAAGAATACAATTTCTTTTAATGTACACGTGCCCATAACACAGTTAACATTTTCCAGTTTCTGCTGCCTTCTAAACTTAAAATTAGCAGTGTCACTTTAAATTACCACATCGCATCGATACAATGTTATGGTCCAAGCTACCCATAACAGTTTACAGAAATCGGAATTGTTTCTATTGCAATATCTTTTGAAAAACAATATGAATTTCACTGTCTGATTACAAGTTTCAGGCTACGCATAATAAATATAAAAATAATAAGAAAATGTCTACAGGAAATCAATCAGTAAATCTATAGGACTATGTTAGCAGGACGTACAGGTCCTTGGAGCGTACTTGCAAGCTAAACTTTTTTTAAAGAGCACTAATCAGCACATAGTTATGGTTGATATGCCTATCAATCAAAACATTGTCAAAAAAAGTAAAAGAAATAACTGTTTAAAAGACCGATTTCTAAAATAAATATTCTTGAAGAGGGGACAATAACACCTGTAGAAAAATACAGCATTTGACCCATGTTGCTATTTAAAATGTTTGAGTTACCCCCTCCTTTCGCCACCACTGGTTGGGATAGAAAGGTGTAATCTATATAAAAAGATGGTCGTTTAGAAATAAAAATTGACATGTCCAAGAGATTTTCATAGAAATATTGAAGTAATGCAATTATTAATTTTGGTCGCGAACTATCACCACGCTGGACAAAAAAGTTACAAAACCAATTAAAAAGTTAACAGAGATAGGTATTGAGGCTCGAGAAAGACGACAGTCAGATAAATGTTTGTAGAAGTAATTAATCCGCAGTTTACCTTAACGTAATAAAAGACTTTTTAAATATCTTTCTGATAAAGCATTATCGAGTTTGAAAAACCAAACAAATCAAGACATCCTGTAAAGTCAATGTAAAGTACTACAAAAGCTAATCGAAAATAAATTATCAATATTTGATTTAATTCTAATCTAACAATGCATCATAAAATTAACATTCTTATTATAAGTGCCGACCGATTAATCGAAACCGATTTAACATTTTAACTGTGTCCTAAATTTTCTGAAGAAATTTATTAGCTATAGGTCGAGCTATACATATTTTCAAAAAACAGTAATAGGTACATACTATACTATAATTTGCTAAAAATAATTTGAAATACAAACATATAATATATTTTTTTACAGCAGGTACTTACATTTCGGAAACCTTGATAATCTGTAACTATTCAATATTCAAGTACGCAAACCAGATGATATGCGATATCACCACTACACCTGTATGAAAGGTAAACAAAACTTGATTTACAGTATTATGGTTGCAGTTTTTAAGTTCAGTATGTAAATATAACTTGAAATCGGGGGGAAATTAATTCTGAGTTTACGTTTAGTTTATGTTTATTACACACGACCATATTTTCTAATAAATATTTAACTAACTTCCTATAATTATTCGCCAGTTTATTTCATTAACAGACACCGATAACTTTTTAGTGTTATAATTATTAAAATTGACTTATTAAATCAGAAATCAAAAGACCGAACGATTGTGAATCAGGTGACCCGAACTCACGCACTTTGAATACGCCGGACGACGTGAACACGCACTATTCTGCTGCACTAGAACTGCAGCACGAACACAGCAACCGTTCTAGTGGGGTTCCACCACATTGTTTGCCGGCACATGTTAAGGGCCCCCGCAGCTCTTCGACAAATACCGGAGACGCTCGTCAAATTGGCAGCCCTTTTACTTCTGCCTTTTGTTCGAGAGAAACATCCTCCACCAAAAATTAGTTCGACAAGCAATTTATGTGTATCTAGAGCACAGGATGTTGTGCCTTTCTTTTTTTGTATTCGGATATTAAGAAAGGTATAATCCAGGGTTACCAGATGTCCAACTTGTTTTTTATTTCTTTGCAAATATGTAAAGTTTGTAAAGACATGCTCTTGTTGGCGCATACATGAACTCGTTCTTATATTATGATCCAATTTAAAAAGGACAATAAATTAATAAACGAAATACGTGCATAGTGCATGCACAAACTCTGCTAAAAGGGATGCTTGTTTTAGCTAAAATATAAATACTTGAATATTAAATTTATTGTAAAAGATTTATAAGTGTTTTAATAAACTATACTTAAGAATATCGTTCTTTTATTTATTATCTGATACTGATTGATGTAGCCAATAGGACATGACTATTTATTGTTTAGGGGGCAAAAATTTTAATCCGGAGGTCATAGGCAAAATAATTGAATACTAAACTTCGAATTACTATACCACTTTAATAATCGTCCTCATTTCTTACGTTATTTTTATTATCATGTTATGCAAAACATATGTAGGTCCTGCATTCCTACAGAGCAAAACCGCAAAACAGTAAGAAGATAGGCAGTAATTTAAAGCATATTGTACTTGAACTAATGTCACACCTAGTGCAAGACTTTTGATAAAATATTTTAGTAACCTTTCTTATTTATTGCACTACATTTTATTAATTTATACCCTATACGAAACAAGTGCGAGGCCTCTACAGGGTTGAAAATTAGGCTTAAGGTACGGACGATTTAAGGAACAGATCATATTTAACCAAAAGGTTTGAGTATCAAACCTTCGCACTATTTGAGATAAACTTTTAGGAATCTTCCTTATTTCTTGTTATTAATGTGAATTCTACAGGATGTTGCATAACGAGTGAATTTTTACACTCAGAGCCAATGTTTTTGTTGAATCATAATTTTAATGAAAATACCAACAATAATATTATAACTATAACCCCTTGACTATAACGCATCACCGTATATACTCTCATAAAACATCCTACCTTGTCGTTGCAACCACTCTGCTAACCAGCTCTGGAAGTTTTCTAATCTTCACCCTGCAAATTAAATTTATTGTAAATACCCATCTAAGCAGTAGTGTGTTACACGCAATGAAAAACTTTCAATAATCATTTCAATTTGTTTAAAGATAGAATTATAAAATGCAAACCTACTTAGTATTCATATTTGGTTGCTGTTTTAAAACACTTAGCACCTCTAAACCACTACTAACGACACACATTTCACGACTAAAGTTAAACTTCTTTCAATTTGTTATCTACAGATGTGCATTTAACATAAAGCAAAGGGAAGGGGGAATGATAAAACAACACCTGGGCAACCTTGACTTTGTAAATGTATAGAAAATTTGCATTTACGGTTGATAAGTATTAGAAATCGTTTTAACATTCTTTTATGAATCACATTTATCACAAAAGAATCGGCTTATAAAAAGACAAGATATTTTATATTGCAATGAATGTCGAGTAATACTAAAATACATTTATTGCAAAAAATAGCATTTTCTTTGAGGGTTTTATTTATTATAATTACACATGCACTACTATAAACAGAATTACAGAAGCGAACAATTCATTAAACTCATAGAAAACCTGAAAATACAGAATGCTTATTTCAAATAACTGTAAGGATAGTTTCAAAGATCATTTTCGAAATTTCAACTGAAAATAGATTTCTGGTCATTGTTTTTCCTTTACCTTTACTAAACCTAATCTTATTGTATTAGTTAATGGAAATTTTCTGAGTAAAAATGGTTATAGATTTCTTTTTTTTAATCAATGAATTTATTAACAGAAAGAGTAGGTAGTACATAAAGTAACAAAAAACCTCATATAATATGCACCAACATGCTTCTCTTACTAAAGATTATTTTGCACAAAAAAAAAGTTCAATTCAATTGCATGCATGTATTTATGCATGGAATATGTAAATGCGTGTTTCTCTCCGTGCTCTAATTATCACGCATGATTTTGTCTCCTGTTTTACGTATTCTAAACGTAAATAATTACCTTATTTCATTAAAAAAATGCTCAAGTTTATAATAAGAACTTTAATTTTTAAACTGTTGTAACTTTGTTGTTATTCCATTTTGTTCAAAAGTTTATTGTAAAAAAACTAGGTATGTTGTGGTCCCCTCTAGTTGTCATTTCAGTTTCCTCCGTACGTTAGAAATTAAGAAATCACCCTGTATAGTTTCTGGTTTCATTCTTTTAATTCTTTTGCATAAAACTCGCTTGTTTTATCTTCCCCTCATTCTTCTTCCATCAACTATTGTTATGCTATTTGTATCTTACTCTTATAATATTCTAGCCAAAGTTGGTTTATATTCTAGTGATTGCCGGATTCTTTCACTAATAAAAAAAAGCCAGTACCTAGTGTCCTATTCTCCCACTCTTTCAAAAATTATTTGTAAAAAATGTTATTGCTTATTATGCATTAACAGAAGAAACACGAGGTAGTCTTTATATTTTTTACTGTATAGGTGTATGCACGTGTATTAAAAGCAACTAATGGTATTTCAGAATAAAAAGTACTACTATACCAGTAATTTCAATTTCAAGCATTTTGAACCTTGAAAATTATGCAAATTTAGTGGTAAAGCTGCATTTAGATTTTTCATCATTGATGCCTCATTTAGTTTTTGAACATGCTGGCGGGTCTAAATAATTCATGAAGAAACAATAAACATTAAAATACAAGCACATCCATAATACAGTATAATTTTCTAATGAATAAAAAAAAGCTATAACAAAGCTTCAGTGAATGTTTTCGATAAAATCCGAAATAGAAAGTCGGATGAAATTAATTCCATTACATTGAAGTAGGTACGTGACGGATAAACATTATATTATGTACAGGTATTAAAAAATAATTCAGCTGTCGGTACATTTACTTTTTATAATTAAGTTAAGCAAATTACAAAAAACTTTTAATTTATTTCATAACAACGATTTTTAGGAATGTAGGTAGTACTATTAATTAAATTACTGCATACTTTCAAAACAGGCGTTCCTAAATATTTCATTGCATACTTTCGAATAAAGTTTCAAAATAATTTCTTTAGTCTTTAGTTTTATTTTCAATATATTTTTCTACATAGTTATTTATTAATTTATTTATTTGCCAAACGGGGGGCTGCCCAATTGCATGTTAAAGTAGGACTATTAGTACTATTTCAAATTATAAACACGTTTAATAATTTAAAAAAGAGGAAAAAAAAAGAAAGTAGGAAGAAAGCAAGTGTGAATTTATATTTTAAATTAAAATTAACAAAACGTAGTTATTGATTGAGGGATAGGCATTTAGGTTATGAGATCATTTTAAGAATAGGTTGCACAGGTAACACATTGTATATACCAGCATTCGCCTTTATAATACTGACATAAAATTTATAGAAGAAAATCCTTTTAATCTTCACAAGAAAACAAGATATTTATAAATACGACAGGAAGAACTTAAAACAGAATATCTTGTGCTTGTGCTGCTTTCCTGTTTTCGACACGACTTTAAAAATGTTTAAAATAAAATATCACATAGGCTATGCATGGCTGAGTGCAGTGAATTTTGTTTAGATTTACGCTTCTAATCACTAAAAATAGATCATGTAACATACGCCTCGACGGGTAATTAATTTAAGAAAATTAACTCGACATGGCTTTTACCCTAATCCTATATTGGGGACAGATAAAGGTATAACATGTCGCAGGTTTGTTTGCACTTGGAAGTTTTCAGACGTAAAGCTGTATAACTTAAGAGTATCGTTTTACTAGGTTTGAGTACATGAGCTTCGACTTCAAATTATATTGTTTAAAGAATTTTATACTCATAGTAACTTACAACTTGTACGTTCTGATAACATTTAAGATCAACCTTCCCAGGGGTGGGGCTGGGGGATTACTCCAAAATGTGTTATAACCTAAGGTTGTAATAAAGATGTAAAAAATATAAAACTTATTAAGCGTCTGCAAAAATTGCCTGCCCCTTGAATATCATCAGCAGCTAACAATCCATTAGAGTGATACACTTCATATCCCTCCTGTTGTTACCTGTTTACAGATGCTTTTTTATTTTCGCGTTATTTCTAAGCAGCGAAATTAATGCTGCAAAAAGAGATAGATGCAGTATACGTATTATTGTATTCGCTGTTTAAGCACCATCACAAGCCCGACTTCACCCTTCATACGCCATCTCAACGATTGTAATATTTCGAGTAGCTAAGTCTGGAGTCGCTTTCTAGAGTACTCATATCTTGAGCTTTATATGAGACTTTTCTGAAAACTTCTTGAGCCAAATGAGATAAAACTGGATATTGATGTTTATCATTTACCTTTTCCGAATTCAGCAAAAGATTTCAAAACATTTCTTGCGTATTTTAGAATTTATAGCAAAAAAAATTTAATAACAAACGCATATATGTATTTTAAACGAACTTTCTGTAGACGATACAAACGTAAAAACAATTATTAATAAAATTGAAGATATTGATCAACAGTTTTTAAACAAAGGGGGAAAATTTCTTTCTTTAAATCGAAAACCGTACGCCTTTCAAAGACTTTCATGAAAGTCAAGTTTTGTATTTCTTCGAGCGGAATTGCTGCCCATAACTCACTATATAGTTAGTAATTCAGTTTTTACAGTTTTCGTATTCGGGTCAACATAAAATGTGTCTCCTCTTTGCGATATTTAATAAATACCAACGGAAATGGAAGAGCTCAAATGTCGAAAAAAAATCGAGTGCGTACTAACATCGAAAAATAAAAATAATCGGATTACTGTTCAGAGTTAATCAGATTATTGGCAGTGGATTTTTGTGCTCTATTCATTGAAGTTCGTAATCACACTGGGACACGTACCCCACCAGAAACCATAAAGATATCTTCATATTTAGTACTTATTGAATATTAAAAATATAACATTCTTTAAAATAGTATGTAACAAGTTCATACTATAAGTACGTAGTATTAATACGCAACCCGCACTTAATAATATGCAAGTGCAAAAGTCGAAACGCTCATGTCGATCAATGCAATTTAAGACGAGGATGAAGAAGCTATTAACGACATCCCAAAGAAACGAGTACGTAGAGCTCCATATAAACTTAATAAAAGTTTCCGCATAACCAAATTAAAATTACCAACCATTTTTTCTTTATTATTTTTTTACTACCTTAAAAGTAGGTATTCATTTAACCCGCGTGCTTTAGACCCCCGATATTTCTAAATTTGGCCGTTCAAAGCATACGTCTTTGCATCGTTACACCAAGGTACAATAGGGAAGAGCGTCAAGATTACTTTCTTTCCTTTTCAACCTTGACGATTTTCTACAAACCATCACAATAGCTCTACTTTTGCCATGGAAACTATTTTGATACATTACTATTATTTATTTAATAATTCCGTTGTATTTATATTTTTTAATTTATTTACAAATATATCCCTAAAGGATTTTATTATTCTGTAAAATAATATGCCATTTTTACAGAAGACCTCTTTAACTACTCGATTTGCAATTTCTTTTAAGTTTTGGGGGTATATTCAGAAATCTACTTTAGTCTTGTAACAATTGCAACTCCTTTCAACTGAACTGGAGGTCTTTGAATATGCAAAGACTTTCCAGTAAGCACTTGATCAATGCGCATTTAAATCGCTAGTTTAAGTGGAATCTACTCAACTACACTCTAATAGCATTGTTTAAGTATTTACACTTGACCAATCTTGCTGTCGCCCTATTTCGATGTTTTAAAGGCAGACGAATTGAAAATAATTTTAAGAGCCCTCATAGCTCAAATTAATCTAAAAAATAAATTAACCTCTTACCTAAATTATTTCGATGTAAGCGGCGTTTTCTTGTTTACGAGATACTCGAATAACTCCTCCTCAGTTTATCAAACTTTCTACTTGTAATAGAATTAAAAAAAATGTAAAGAATATATTTATTATTACATTCGTTATATAACAACCTTATTCTTGATTAACTAATTTATAAAAATTCGTCGACGTATCTGCTAGTAAATCAGCGGGGACGCCAAATTCAAGAACTTGGCCATCTCCCATCACCAACACTCTATCACAATCTAATACAGTCTGTATGCGATGAGCAATCGTAATTACGGTGCTCTTTCTAAAGGCGGTACGTAAAGTAGTTTGAATAAGGCGATCTGTTTCTTGGTCTACATTTGCGGTTGCCTCATCAATGCATAAAATCTGTAACAATAACGAGTACGACGTCATTTTGTATGCAATTTTCTGAGTAAAAATAAATTACCTTTGTGTTGTGCAGGACAGCTCGTGCTAAACAAAATAGCTGCCGTTGACCTACAGAAAGATTTGAACCTGCTGGAGATAATAAGAAATCCAAACCCCCAAACCGTCTAACTGTTGGAGCTAAATCAACCCTTGTTAAAGCAGACCATATTTCTTGATCTCGAAATTCGGATAAAGGATCTATATTTTCTCTTAAAGTTCCAGAAAATAAAAACGGTTCTTGGGGAATGCAAGATAAGCGTGATCTACAAAAAAATATTTTTTTATATCATAATTTTATGCGTCTGAAGAACTTTTACCTTAAAGCGTTAATTGACATATGCGAAATATCAGCAGAATCAATTGTGATAGACCCACTATGAAGTTCGAGCATTCTAAAGAGAGATACAATAAGGGAACTCTTTCCGGCACCAGTTCGTCCTACGACACCAACTTTTTCAGCGGGTCTAGTCTCGAATGTTACTCCTTTAAGTGCAGGAGACAAGTGATCTCTAAGATAATGAAAACCATGATATAAAAAGGAACTATAATAATCGTAAATCGGGAGAACCAATTTTTATTAGAAAAGACGGGATAAATTTACTTCCTTTTGTATAAGTGTGTCAAACAAAACGATCAAGTTAAAAAAATAAAGGTTGCCCCTTCTGCTTCATAAATGTTTCTACTTTATTAAACACGTAATGGAGTTCTAACAAAATTCATAATTAAAACGTGACCCGTATCCTAATTTTAATTAAGTAGGGCGTAAAAGGTTTTCAATTTAAAGTACCTGTACTTCAAAACCACGTTGTTAAAGCTGACAACACCTTGACATGGCCATGCGTATGGAGGATCCATTATGTAAGTAGAAGTTTCGGGTTCTATCTCCTCAATATATTGGTTCACTCTTTCTACAGCAATCATTTCTCTCTCGGTTTCAGTAAATGCATTCACAACCCCACTCAGAAGTCCCGTTACTGACAGCGCGTAAGATATGGCTAGTCCAACTAAACCTAAATGCAAATTTAAATTAAAAGTAAATACTGCAGCAAAGCGGCGATGATAAAAACCTGGATTTGCAACGTCGAACTGGTGTTGAATTACAGCTATGAATCCAACACCTGTCACCATTGCCACTCCTATGAATTGTAATCGTAAGCCTAACCACTGAGAAGCAACTTGACTAGCAAACTGCGCCTTCATGTTGGCTTCGACATTTTCTGCATTATCTCTTTTAAATCTCGGAGTTGCTCGCAGGGCTCTTATAGTTGACAGACCTAACCAAGAATGATTGACACATTTATTCAAATTAATGATAAATAAATAATGTTCGGTTATAACGAATAATCAAATCAGTTATCTTATTGTCTCAGTAAAATTAAAAGTAAAACAAATTCAGATTTATTATTTGTTGATACTTGCACCACCTATACCTAGATCTCGCGTATGTAGAAAATACTGGGGGTGAACTCTAAATAACTTTTGAAAAAAGTAAAAAACCAACCAAAATGTGATAAGAGTTCATCAGTACGTATAATTAATTATTTTATACTAACTAGCAAAAAATCCCTCACACCTGTATATAATATATATATACGGAAAACACTCACCCTGTAATGTTTCATTAAAATGGTTATACACAGGTGACAGGGTAACACTGGAAAGCCGTTTGAGTTCCCTTGATGTTAATCTGTAATAATGTTGTAACCAATGGTATATGGGTATTAAGGGAACTAGAATTAGGCACAACCACGGCAGACCATAAATTGTAAGAATAACGGAACCTGAAAAGAGCGCGTTAAGACTAAGTAATTCAATATCCAGGAAAAGAAATAAAAATATATGAGGTGAATAAAATATAATACACTCGCAATTATGTTAAGAAAATATTGAACTGTAAATACTGTAAATATTAACTGGCGCCATATTAATATAAAGTATTCTATTATGGAGGAAATGAATATTTTACAGCCACAGTCTTTAAAAATTAGATTAATCAAAGTACTATGCCATGACAAAAAACAAGAACGTCTTTGCTTAAATTTATTCTCAAATTGCTGTGAAAACAGTGGCGTAACAAACACCCCTGCAACCCCCGCAACGCAGGGGGGCAGCTATTTGGGAGGCCCAGAGCGCTGGGAATGAAAGATTAAAAAAATTAACAAATTTACAGAGGTCGATGTTACACGAAATTTTTAGGATCATAAACACGTCCAAGTTTTAGTAATGTAGATAGGTATTTATGTAACTTGAGGTATTTTGTAATGTATCATGAGAAAGTTTCAATTCAAGTTCAATTCATAAAATATGTACGATCTGTTGTACTTACCAATAACACCAAAGACTTGAGCTAAAAGAATATTTAATATGAACGGTAAAGAATCATCGACGGTGTAAGTATCACTAGAAAATCTATTTACAATTCTTCCGAGCGGGGAAACATCAAAGAAGGTAACCTTAGACTGTCAAAAAATTGAATTAGGCATCCATATCCGTATAACAGGACGTTGTTAAAAATAAATTATAAATTCAATACAGCATTGACTAAGTAGTTTCTGGGGTGTTGCTATGTTTCTCATGATAGCGGCACACACTTTATACCATGGTTCGGAAAATATAGGAGGATCCGTTTTATAAAGTCCGGTTGACCGAGACGGTTGGCTGAAGCACGATCAATTACCATGGATACGATTGCTTTTAAAAATCGTATCCATGACGATTGATCGTGATTCAGTCAACCATCGATCAAACAAACGCAGCAAATTACTTCTTCATAACTCGATAAAAACCGATATTTAAGTATGCGTCACTCCTATATCTTCCGAACCATAGTGTAGAAACTGTTTCCTTACAAAACTGCTTATCAAACAGACCACTTTTTGAAACTTACCCATACTACCGAACGCAACAGCAGTTTATGTATTTTATTAGCTGCAGCTATACCTCCATAGGCAAATAAAAATGCCCTGAATAATGTGAACAAAGAATTTGATGCAGCAAATGCCACGTATATTAACAAATAGCTGTTGACATTGTTTTCTGGAACCAAGTACCATGACGACGAAGCCAGTACAAGTCGATCTGGAAGATTGTGAATGGAACTAACGTTAGTGCTATTGGAATTCTCATCGCTTGAGACCCAATATGAAAGCCACCAATCTGTCATATTTCTGGATGTTTGCATTAAAGTTAAGGATATTAAAATTGATAGACTTAACAAGTGACCAATTGCTTTCCAATAAGTTGCGTAAATGCCAAATTGAACTGTTCCAGTTTCGCGAGATTCTTCATTAAGTATGCTATCAGCATCAGCAACGGTTTCTTTGTCGATACTATCTAGGAATGAACTTTGATCCGATTGTAAACTATCTCCTAGTTCTAAATCAATTGGTAAAAATTCGTCTATATTGGATAAGACATCTGTAGGCTTTCCTGTTTAAACGTTACCAACATTTCAAAGAAAGATATTTAATAAACAATTATTAGTACAATACCTTGTTGTTTTATGATACCATCTTCCATGACAATAACAGAATCAGCATTAATTAAATATTTTACATGGTGTGTGCACAAAATTCGTGTTTTGTTCCGTAAAAGTCCCATAATACAATGCTGGAAAATATGTTTCGCTACATTACTATCAACAGCAGATATAATATCGTCTAAGAGATAAATTGGTTTATCTTGGTAAACTGCTCTGGCTAAAGCAATGCGTGCTTTTTGTCCACCGGACAAAGTCATACCACCTTCGCCGACACCCGTCATATCACCGCCTGGTAAAAGAAGTAGATCCTCATTTAAACAACAAGCAAATATTACGCTTTTATATTTTGCATGATCAAAAGTTTTTCCAAACAAAATATTATCGCGGATTGTGCCTCGTTGTAACCATGGCTGCTGCGTTACTAAACCGAATCCTGCAAAGATAATGTTACAACATCGCGCAGACAGCAGAGCATTCGTTCTTGCCTTTTTCCAAATCGGCAACAGCAACTGTTCCTTGTTGTTTCGAAACTTCGGCTTGTATAGCAGCAAACAATGATGATTTTCCACTCCCCACTGTTCCCATTACTCCAACAAAATCTCCCTAAATAAATTTTATCGTAAAATTTACAAAAATTGGCTATCACTGACAGACTACCTTTTTTATATTCAGTGTGATATTATTCAAATGAAAATCTCGTAAGAGTTCATTTTCGTTTTGTTCGTTCTCATCGGTCCTTGAAGATTTCTTGCCTTTCCCTTTATCTTTCACACTTTTTCTAAAACTATGCAGTTTTGTAATTTCTTCAACTGATAATGATTTTCCCCAATTAAACCCAGCATTTCGAAGTATTACGCTATGATCTGGATGATCGATAAATACTTCGTTATTATAATACGAATTGAGATCTAAATTGGGCAACTAAAAAATAATTTAAATAGAGATAGTTATAGGATGTCGTTATAGGTGATTTACATTTAAAAGGCGTTGTATTCTTTTTATAGATACCCATGCTTCTGTAACTCCGTTTAAAACCCATGGAAAAGCATTTAGTGGGCTTATCAACATATTAATCAAAGCCATCGTAGTAAAAACTGTTGCTGCCGTTAACTTATTGCCCATTAATACGTATGTACCAAACGTTAGAATTGAGATCAATACTGGAGTCGTTGCCCAAAAATATACACAAAGAGCATCTAAATATTTTCTACTTTTCAAATATTTTAATTCTCCATCTCTCATTTCTGAAATACATTACAACTTTTAAAAACCTCCATCTTGACAATTATTTATCAGAGTAGCAAAATTTACTAGATCGATGCCTTTCTATCAGTCTTTAATTTTCTTATGAAAAAACTAAATTTTAGAAAAATATTGATTACCACTTCTCACACAAATTTTTGAAAAAAATCACCACAAATGCGACAGATATTCCTTCCTTCCTTTTAAAATTTCCATTAATAACCTGAGTGGCGGTCGTACTGCTACAGCAAAAGAAAACTTTGCAGTTTTATTTTTTGCAACTCATTATTAGTAGCTTATTGAACCTTATTGATACTTTTTAGATGCCAGCTATTATGTTAGATAGATAGAAACTGTTTGCTTCTGTTTTCGCAGGGATCGGGTAAATTCTCCACCTTTCTACACAAGGTTTTTAACGAGGATTTCTAGATCGTTAGATAGCGATACACAAATTTCCTAGACGATATTTCTGCGAGGTTATAAGCGTACAGATTAAAAGTAAAGGTATACCAAAGAGTAAATTATTATTTAGATAACAAACTTTACCATATCAGCATTAACGGTTAGGGATGAAGCTGACCATGACTCTAGAAGTGTAGTTACTTAAATGGACATTTTAATTTTTAGCTATTGCCTGGCATTTCTGCTAGAAGCTGATTTTGCGAATTCGTGTTTGAAGATAGCAGAAGGTAGATAGTGAGCTCCGCTATTGTGGCCTAAATGCGCGTGAATTTTTTAACCATCCCTCCTGTAATCCACATGTCGCTAAACTTCTAAATATATCTTTTATATCTATACTATATCTTTTAATAATTTAGTTTATGTCGGCAGTATTACAAGTACTAGTTAGTAAATAACTCAATTAAGTCTCATCGACACCAAAACTGAAATCGATATTAAGCTCTTCTGCTAGTGAATGGCATCTGATTAAATCTTGAACATATGAGCTCAATATAGCATGTATAAAACCGCATTCAGCATCAATTAACATACTATCGGCATACAGGGACATCGTTCAGAGAATAGTGGAATAGAATTCCACAGTTCATTGATAGTTTGATGTGCAGGATGCCAGATTCGTGCGGTTAATACCTGCATGCATTGAAATTTGTTTACTTCAGCAACTCGTAAATTATAAATTTCTTTAAATTAAATTTTATTTGCCTATAATTAAAGTGAGTATAGCAAATTGTGCCCGTAACAATGAAGCATAGCATTTTATAATTAAGAATCCTATTTTTAGGCGCAAGATGAACAAGGGATACGTTTCTTAAAAACAATGGTGTCCGGGATAATAATTGATCGTGATTCACAGTGGCGGCTCGTGACCCATCATTTTGGGGGGGCACAGTAAGCGGCGAGTGAAAGGAGCAAAAATAGCGCCGCAGGCGAAATTTTTTTCAAAGTGGGCGTGACTTATTGAATAACTATTCAAGAGCATCTGACAAATTTTGGAATCAAAATGTGAAACTTTTACAATTAGCATTAAAATTAAAGTTCATAATAAACAGTCGATATAATTTTAAATTTAATAATGTAGGCAGTTGGTTAGAGCATACCCGCGTATCCAAAAGATGAATTTCTTTTATTTTTGATGTTGATTGCCCCGATGTCGAGGGTTGGCTTTCACTTATTAACTCAGTTGTTTGTGTTTTTATTTTCATTCCGGTTAGTAAAAACCCCTACAGAAAAGACTGTATTTTTAAATTTATTTTACTTACATAAAACTTATTTGCTAACGCTCAGAAAACACAGCTGTACATCTTGTTGTTAGCATACATATTACATACTACTCGCTACAAAAAACACACCAAACTACCACAACGCAGTAAGTCGGCAATAACACGAAGAAAAATATTTTTTTGCCTACGTGCTGTTTGTATGCATTCAATACCCAGTTAAATCTAGATGTGCAATTCAAGACAATAATCAGAGCGTTCCAGTTGAAGTTTGGGGGGGCTCGAGCCCCCCCTGGCCCCCCCGACGAGCCGCCGCTGGCTGATTCAGGCAACCATTTTCCCCAAATTCAAATGTACAATTTAATTTTACATAAAAAAATCCGGATATTAGTTATTTCTCTTATACAGTGCGCTCTCGATCAACCATAGAACCGTAGGTGTTATTTTTTAACAAAAACGCTCCTCCGCCGCGGCGATTTTAGAGTCTAAATTGTGGGCAACAGGCACACCGGGGAAGTACCCAGCTGCCGAACACCAGTGATCGCGTGGGAAGATCGATAGCTAAAGCAGTCAGTGCAGTCCTGTGGTGCAGTCAGTACATGGTCAGGGTGATCGTTCCTCTGTAGCAGGGTGCGTGTTTGTTCAGACTAATACGTTATCAGTTGGTTTTGTTGTTTATAGTAGGTATTATAGTAGTGTGTTATTATTGTTAAGTTGTTATTACATACCAACCCCATCTACCAAAATTGTATACTACCGCCACTCTTGAGTTTTCGTATTACCACCCAACCCATCCTTATCGCTTTAAAATGGAATATACGCTTGCTTTCAAGCGTAGATTAGATAAACATGTAGCAAATTAATATTTAACAGCCCTTGAGTGAGAAGGTAACCATAATTATTAAATATTATTTTTAAGGCAAAAAATAACACCGAATTTGCAAATGTGAAAATTAAATGTTGTTATACTTACTCATTATGACCTTCATAAAATGTTGTTCCCAAACATGTATTTTTATACTACGTATTCCCCGTAGAACTTCCATCATCATTTTAACCCTTTCATCTTTCCGTTCCATCATTTTTGTGCTTAATTGACCTATTTTATTTGCGATTACTTTATTAACAGGAATTAAAATTATCGAAAACCCTAGTCCTGCCAAGAACGCAAAACCAACTTGGTTGTAAAGTAGATACAAAGTCACAGCCAACTGAAAGATATTTATTTAAAAAAAATGCGTCTACTTAATCAATTTTGAAAGGCGTCCATAAGTATATCACCTTTGTGTAAAGGGCCGGTTTATCAATCTGCAGTTAAGTCTTTGTTAAACTAACCTACGGTCAATTCTCATTGGATAAGATTTTTGAAACAATTCGTATCCATGACAATTGACCGTTGGTTAATTTAACAAGGAAGTTGATAAAAAGTGCATTGAGAAAATTAAATTTTTTTGTCATGAATTTAAAAACTTATAGACCGCCCATGTTAACAATTCTTGCCTGAAATGGAATGCTCCAGAAAGCGTGAAAACTTGGACAGGAATTTACTATCCGATCTGTATCCGTTGACATAAAGTTTACAATTTCTCCACTGGAAAAAGCTGTGTCTAAAACTGTACCACCTACAGTTAAAGTTTTCCTATAAATCGTTGTAATTATGGCTGCTCGAATTTTTAAACCAATAATAGACATATAAAAGTTAAAATGTGTATCACAAAACGCAGCTAAAATTAAGAAACATATAAATACCAATAACATAACTAGGTATTTATTCAAATATTACCTAACAATGTTGACCCAAACAAGCCTGCTGCGTAAGCATAACCATAACTTATATTTTCCGATTTGTCTTCTATAAAAGTGACGAGCCTGTTTAAAAGGATTGGTCCAGCAAATCCCGCAATATCTGCTATAAGTTTTAAAATTCCGATTCCATAAAACTGAACCCAAAAACATTTATGCAAAGCTTTAAAAAGCGAAATTTTAGGTTTGTTTATGCCTTCAAACGATATATCAGGAAGAAAGGGTTCGGTATTAGTTGAGCTTGTTGCAGCAGGATTTTCTGTAAATAATTTTTAAACTAAAAACATTCTTTAAATGTATGACTTGAAAATACCAAACGCATATTCCGTAGATTTGTTTTGTATTTCCTCATTTCCAATTAGTGCTTTATCAAGTTTCGAACCAAGCGTAGCACAATTTAAAGAAACTGGAAGATCATATAGATCATCGGGGTGGTTTAATCTACCCTCAACTCCTTTGTTCATTAAAGGGCTAACCCAGCAAAATAGTAATTTAGAAATCCAAGTGCTATCTTCCATGGCTACTCCTAAATAATAAGGATCGCGTTCTTCGAGGAAACGAATATAAGGATTGTTACCTAGTAATGGTTGAGTTTCATCTGTCTTAAAGGGTAAATTCAAATTATGAGAAAATTAATATTTCTAGATAAACTTACCTCAGTATAAGTCAAATAAACAGTTTCGCCTTCACTTGGAAGTAACGTCAAACCATAGAGTATTTGTAAAATAATCCTGACAATACTGAAGCTATATGCCAATAACATACTAAAATCTTTTGATTCACTGTGCTTGTAAATTAGAAGATGAGTTCTAAGTGAAATAACGCATAATACAGCCAATAAAGACCATAAAACGCACATAAACACTGGTCCACGGGGACTCAAACCCAATCTTTTTCTTAAAACTAAAGCGTAACCTAAATGTGTTAACCATGCTATGCCTTCTACGGCGGATAAAAAATAAGCAATTTTTTCGATGTGAGTTTCCGTTTTGTTTATATCTATATAAGTTTGAAGCAATGGTAAAGCGACTAGAAACATTACAATTATGCATCGTATATTTATGGCTAATAATTGTGTTTTCCCTCTTAATACGTAATTTACTTGATGGCCAAAATAATAAGCAGATGCAGCGGCTAGTAAACAAAGAACGGGAATTTGAAGGCATAACTGTTCGAAACATAAACCTAAATCCCGCGTTTCGGTTGACCATAGTTTCAAACCTCCAGGTCCACACAAATCTTCCCATTGCCAGCGCCATTGCGGCGACGCTTCGAAATTCTCATCGTTTTCCATTATTCTACGGATAAACAAGGTATCTGTTAGTTAACTATTTTTATTTCTGTTTTGTGACTTTGTTGTTTAAAAAATTTAAGATAACTGTAGTTTTAAATTACTATTTCTTGTGACAATACTTTATTCTGATGTAAACAATCCAAAACAACGTAAAAACTGTGGGATTATTACAAAAAATTGAATACATACTGTATGAGTCACTAAAGCAACTTACATCTGCTAAATTTTTCGAATTACGCACACTATTGTTGGTTCAGCACTTACATTATGTAACCCCACTTTAACGGTATGTATTTATCGTACCACAAACGTTTTTAATAAAAAACCTAATATAACATTTTAATGACACCGCCTTTGTTTAGGTTATATGGAAAGTGTCACGAGTGCAGTTTTAAACCCCACCTGTTTCTATAAATGTACGCAACAAGATATAGATTGTTAGACTTGCGTTCACAGAGGACACCACCAGAATGGAAAGTTCGGAAATTCAGATTGATTCACCCTTATCTGAGATAGAAAATAAAAAAATATCCTCAAAAAATTCTTTTTCGAATTTACCTTTAAATGCTTCAGAGAATTGCGAAATGTCACCCGTATCAAATACAACCAACACTTTAGAAACGATTATTGATTACCTAGCCAACAACAATGATGTGCCTTGTAAAAGTCAACAAAGGGATGAACAGGATATTAGTAACGAAGAAAGAAAAAAAATCTTATTAAACATTTTTGAAAAAAGTAAATCAAATTTTCTTTTACGTTTCGGACAATTTTTAAATGCAGATCAAGGAAAAATTTTTGAACAATTTCAAGATGACCCAAAAGACGGTTACGAAGTAGGATATCATTTAAAAAATATTTCTCAAATGAATTCAAAAAGGAAGAGACATAGACATTTAAGAAATAAAAGATATGCTGCATTAAAACGTTTAGAAAAGGAATCGTATTTTTCAGAAACTGAAATGATGAAAAGAAATCCTTTACTTTATGAGCAATTAGTAGGGCAATATTTAACAGCAAACGAAAAAAGGATACGTGATTATGCGAGTGATAAACCGCAAACATTTGTAGGAGCTTTAATGAATGGTATAGAAAAAGAACAAACAGATGTTAAAAGAAAAGAACAAGAAGAAGCAGAGGATGCAGTTATGGAAGAAGAAGATGATGATTCAGGGACGTCTTCTAGTAGTAGTGATTCAGAGGATATTCAAGAACCTAAACCTTCAACTTCTAAAAAGAAACAGCCAAAAAAACCACCACAAATGTTATGGGGTGAATTTGAAGATGTACACACAAAAGTAAGCCGTGAACCAAAAAGTTCCAGGGGTTTAATTACAGTACAAGAACGTAAGCTGTTAAAAGAAGAATTTGTTAGTATCATGTATCAGAGTTTCCTAGATGGAGAAGATGGCGATTTTGATTACAATACCGTTGATAATAATGATGAATATGATAATATCGAAATACTAGCGCATGATGAAGAAGAAAAATACTTTGATTCAGAAGAACCAGAAGATATGACCATGGGTGACGATGCTAACGTAAAAACAGAGAGTTCCGAAGATGAACTAGATATGTATATGAACGCATTAAATCAACATCCAGCTGTTTGTCAACTCTCGGAGTATATAAAAAAACTTTAGTGCGTATGATTATTGATTTCACTCTACATAGCATGTAGTTAACATTATCTTATATACCTACTTGAATAAAAATGTACTTATTAACTGAATAATATACATGTGTGCTACAGTTCGTTATTTATTATCGTTTATTTGACGACAGTGTTATCGTTTATTTTTTTTACCAAATATGAAGTTTATGTTAGGACTGCTCCGTTTCGCGTATTTTCGGGAAGCCGGAACTACGAGCCATGACAGTGCTTGAAAATTTTTTTTCGTAAAGTAAACGATAACGACTATCATAACATAAACGATTATGATACGCGATAGACCCGTAAACTTGAATCGTGAATCTCATTAGTACCTATATACTTGTCATGATGGGTAATTGTGAAAATGCTGAAATGTTACACACAGGAACTTCCAGGATTTGTCATAAAATAAATAATTGAAGGTAAGTAGGTACTACCTAAAGTTACCTCAGTACAATTACACGTTTATTATCCCAGCTAACGTGAATTAAATAAAAGCTCCAATCATTCAGGTAGGTATCTCCTCCATTAAACGATTTCATTCGCGATCGCTGCAGACTTTCCTCCCTTGTAATACACATACAGGCTTGTTTCTGCGATGGTTTTAGACAGAACGCACAGAACACTTACAAACGGTTGGAAACACTTTGAAATCACCGCAGGAACAATGCCTCTACTTGTATTACAAGGGACGAAAGTCTGCCGCGAGTGAATTATACAAATGATTTTTCTTGCATCATCATACAAATCTCCCTTAAATTTCTTCCACGGTAGCAAATGATACACTTTCCTCCCTTGAAATCATTGATTTATTATGCACCACGGGAGTAAAGTTGGTGTTTTAGTCCCAGGATAAACCGTGTACCTAAAGCGACCTGTATAGGTATCTAGTCTTCATATTGTTTACTAATCCCATATAGAGGGTGTCCCAGAATGACGTTTAAAGATTAGAGTCATTAGAGAGCATGTAGTACGTTCTAAAACAAGTTAAAAATTCGTAATACTTAATTCTTCTTCTCGTCCTTTTATTTATTTTTCCATGTTATGTAATCTTTTTTATTGTAAAAACCAATAAAATCCTAATAAAAGGTAATAAAACAAATGGAGGAACATATGAAAAAAAATCAAATTTTCTATAAAGGGAACTTTAGTAGAAAGGCAATGTAAAATTCCTTTTATTTTAATAACTGCATCGATTCTAAATATGAAGAATACCTTTCTATTTATGTACAGGGAAAGAAAACCATGTGTAGCTATTACTCAGTAGTATAATAAGTTACTTTTAACAACAGCAATATAAACGCTGCAATTTAAGTCTCATAAAGCACCATGAAGTGAAACTTGTAGCAATCAATGGTTTAATTGGGTTAATGGGTAAGCGGAGTAACTACTATAAGGTATAGATATACATATTTAGGAAACAATTAAAAATTTCACGCAGAAGTCTGATTATGAGATTACACTGATACGGAAAAAGGTGATCGGTCATTCTAAGTGAAAAGAATTCGAAAGTTCTTACAAAATATATATTTACTATTCACACAACGAAATCAACTTTGTTACTGGTGCAATCGTGATTTACATGAGTAATGTGCATGTAAAGAGAAAGAACATCCGCTAACCATAATTTCATTTTTCAAAACTTAATAAAAAATCCGTTCATGCGCTTTCCAAAAGGTATTTAAAAAAATACGTAAACGGAATAATGAGTCAATGTTTATTACTGTAACGTAAACTTGAAAAATAAATCAAATTAAATTATATCTACCATTTGTATAGGTATATTTTTAATATTACCTACCCTACTCTGAATGTCTTTGCAGTGATGTAAAAGCCAACAAAATAATTATAGTTACAACGTTTGTTACTCTTCAGATCAGATCAGTATACCCTGCATACCTTCTTCAAATTTATCTTGTCGAATACCGTATGTTTCTATTTTCTTATTTCCGTTATAGTCATTAAAAAGTGTGTACCTTACTAACCAACCCCGATATGTTTGTTATCGAAATAAGTATTTAGTGAAAACTGAAAAGATTATTCTTTTGATAAAGTATTGCATTTGATGTTTTAGCACGGTAGTGAATAACTATTTTGAATGCACTCTTCAAATAGGTACCTAGGTACTATGAATATATTTCCAAATTTAATTCTTTACAAATTTCTAGGCAATTGCAACTAAAACTGAATGGCCTGGACCATGAATGTAACGGACAGGAATAAGCAATATCGAATTCTTGGGCTCCGATCACGATCGTTTTTTAGACATTTTATTTAACTCCCTTTGACACCTTAGAATTCATAAAGTAAAGAATCTCCAACACTCTACGTTATTTTGTTTGTGTTTCGGCAACATAAGATCAATAAAATTCAAAATAATTATCAGCTACGTTTAAAATACAACCTAAACGTTTGACAGTATTTACATATTAGTTGGATAACTAACAGCAGTTTATGATATCGATGAAGTCACGGTAGCTTAAAATTGCGATAGCGCTTCTTTAATGCAAATACTTCAGATAAAGTTCTGTTAAACATACTACTTGTCCGTGATTACGAAAGATTCTGCTTTTAACAAGATAAGTGCATGTTTTCGCGGCAAGATAACTTACAAACGCTGCTGGTATTGATTCAAACAAGGGCAAACAGTAATAGATATGTACTACCTACAATATCGATATCCTAATCATGTAATTTTATTAAACCACCAATTAATACCTTAAAAGGAAAATTTATTTAAAAAAAAAGGAATACACGTTTGCAAAGGTTTTCAAAAGATTACGAAAGAAACATAGTGGTATACAGCTAATACTTTTTCAAGGAAAAATTACAATATAATCTATACAGGATTTTTCAGCGAAAACCAGGCACCCTCAGTATTTTTCAAAACTAGTGTTTGTTTGAAAATCGCCAAGACAAGTCAGCAAAGACAGCAAGGGGGACATCTTTTTAAGTAAAATCCGTTTGTCATCAACACCTTAGCCGTCACACCCACCCCCTCTAAAATTTCAAATGGCACGATACCACATCGTTATAAAGGTAATTTCATAAGGAATTAATTCTACTAGTATTATTTTTTTTATTCGCTTCAAATTGAGACAAAATAATATGGTGCTATTTTAAATTTTAGAGGGGGTTACTTTGGCGGCTAAAGGGTTGATGACAGACGTCTGAATTTTACGTAAAAGGATGTACCCTTTGCTGTCTCCGTTGACATGTCTTGGCGATTTTTAAGCAAACAAACGTTTTTAAAGATACTGAGGGTGCATGGCTACTTTTCGTTGAAACTCCTGTATGCCTTTCTTCGTGTAAACCACACAAACAGATCACGTATTTCCGCGATAGGTTGCAAAACAGTTTTATGTAATGTGATAACTAAATTCTACTTGCGTTTTTCTTCGTATAGAAGTCGCTGCTTTACATTTATCAATGTTAAAACACAATTTATTACTATTACTCTACTGAACAGCGAAATTAGCGTCTTGTAGTAACTTGACGTATTTGTTATTCTCAATCTTCTCAAATATTTGTAGATAGTCACCAAAAAGCAAACATCGTGAATATTTGATAGACAAGGGTAGATTAGAAACATCGGAGATCCCAAATTGCTCTTCCGGGGAACCCCATACGGGAATAGTATCTTTGAGATTCAACTCCCCGTAAATTAATAAATTGTTGCCGATTTTGTAGAAAAGTTTAATGGAAGCCCAAATGAGAATAGTTTACTTTGCAAAATATCGTGATTGACTTTAACAAAGTCAGTGTATATGACATCTACTTGTGGCCCCGAGTATATCAGTTAAAGTTTCAGAGTTAAGTGCTTCACAATATATTTATCTTCTTTGAAATTACGAGATAGAGATATATATGTAAATGTATAAAAGACATGATAAAACACAAATAATTTGTTGTATTTTTACTCATTCATATGGCTCCACTCATTTTCATTCATTCAATAATTTCTTGGGATAATATAATAAAAAATAGTGAGTATTTCCTTTGTAATTTTCTTTTGGTTTTAGAACGTAGACGTTCTGTATCATTTCTAATTCTACCTAGTAGGTATAACAAACTTTAGCTAAAACATTCCAAGCCGCTAAACAAGGTATAACGGAGAGTTCAAGGAGAAAGTGGGCAGTAGTTAAAAGTATTGGATAGTGATTTCAAATCAGGTACTCGGAACAACGTACGTACTAGAGTAGAATTATAAAAACCTAAAGAATAGGTCAAGAGTGTCATCGGAAACGACAATGGATGACTGGAATACACCAGCCAGTGGTGAATGCGGAAACCAGTAATTATCCTGTAGTTGTTAACAGCCTATTATACTACTTTAGTTTGTGCAGATGTAGTTTGTTATGTACGTATTAGCAAAACATGAATGTTTAAGTTTATACACACATTTGTTGAAAGTTCTTGTAAACAAGAAGCTCTATTTTTTACGTAGGTACCAATGGAATAAATTGCTCTGGATGTCGATTTTAATTTGTAAGGTCCAAATTTGTACAAAGAAAACCATCTACAAAATAATTTCTCAACCCAGCTTTTGTGAAGGTATAAGAACGTGATGTAAAATTAGCATCAATAATTAATTAAAATTTACTACGACAAAATTAACGCTTACAGAACATCAATTAATTAAATATTTTATTGAACATGAAATGGGAAAATCCATCATTGACCAAAATCAAGGATGATACCAAACTTTCTTGAAGTAAAAAGAAAATATCGAATTATTTAAACGGTTTTTAGGTATTAGATAACTTTTAAAAATTAAGAGATACAAAAACTTCCAAACCTTTTAGTTATTCTATGCAACACTATACTGTCCAACGGTAATTTAAAATTTATTATAGGAAGGTTCTTTGGTGAAGGTTTTTAGTGGTATTAGAAATTTGATACATGACAATTTAGTTGATAGACCAACATTTTTATTTTTTAAATTTATTTAGTTTTCACACATGTTCTTCTTTTCCGATTAGTTTACGTACTGGCCAAAATTTATTAAATTGAATTATACTACTCCAAAGATTACATTTAGGCCTATTTTATTTTATACTTTTATATTCTTGATACTGAATGATTCCTGATATTCCTTTGTTAAACTTATATTTAAGTCATGCACAAAATTTTTATTAAACTAAGAAAACGTGTAAAATAAATTTTGCAATAAGTACACCAAGTTATAATGAGTAAATGTATATTTAAAGACTTTAATGCTGGATAAACTTCCAAACCCGGAATAAGATAACAACCAGTACAAGATTACGAGATTAATCTGAAATTCCTCTTTTTCTAAACTAAAATTTTTTCTAATTTAAATTTATTGTTCGTTGTGGGACGTTAGCAGCCAATAATATAAGAATCAGACAAACAAGCTTGAGGAAAGCACATAAACCAACTATAAACAGGTGAATTACTATAATAATAGAGTTCCATCAGATATGAATGAGCTGAGGGGAGCGGGCTTTAGAGAAAATAAAGAAAAGTGGGAGGGGGTCATGTCGGCAGGCTTACTCTTCATGGGATCAGTCTTCACATAGACCGTATATGAAGTGGACACAATTAAATAATTATCACAGCTATTAACCGAACTCGTGTTATCAATAAAGCCACCTAAGTAGCTGCTATTTTACTTCAGCCATTGAGCTGTCACGCTGTTCCACCTGAGTGCTATCCAAGATGTGTTTAATTTTTTTAAGTGATGATTTATGGATTAGTTTGACTGGTTAAGTAGCCATAGGTCCATGGATTGTTGGATTTCGTACAAGAGTTGAAGACACCTGTGAAGATACTGTTACGGAAATAATTTGGTAAGTATTTGATCCCGATGGTAAGAATGCATGCATATTATAATAATTTCTATTTAATTGTTTCTTTAATGAAACTGTCTTAAAGTTGCTTCATCGTAAATTTAAATCTTCTAAATTTGTATGTAAAAAAAATTTGTTTATAAAAAATATTTCTTAAAAGAAGAAAAACTGAAATATTATAAAAGCGAATGTAATCGGCTTCTATTAAACTTTAATAAAAAATTTATAACATTATTTATCTTTCCCTTTAATTTACCAAATTTTCAGAAAATTATAATTTCCAAAACAGTATATCTTAAGCATAATTGTATGGCGTGTGCTTATCATGCTAAAATCTATATCCCACCACTAAGGTACATAATAATTTAATTTGTAATGCAAAACGTTTACACGGTCTCGCAGTTACAAGCCCTGTAGCACCAACTGATAGGTGGTTGTTGCATTTTTAAATCCCGTTACTGTTGTGATTGCGAATTACAATTTATTTCAGTTCGCAATTTTACAGCAATTTTCTTATGAGTTGAAACATGACTTTGACTCTAAAGGTTTATAATAATATTTACTAGATCATGTTGGACAATATTATTTATCAAAATTAATTTTTGTATCAAAAAAGAAACGATTTTAAAACAATTCAGATTAAAGTTGTACCTAATTTTATAAATTATAGTCTTTATTAAATTTCGGACGTGGATTTGCGGTTTTGTCCGACATACTATTAATTTTCAACAACCTCTTGTAAAATCCTAATAAGAATAAATTAATGACGAGTCAGATTATCACAAAAATGAAGCTCCTTTTTAAAAATAGTGATCACATAATTTCGATATTGAAATATCGTACTATTACTACTTTTTTTTAGTTAAAACTGCAATAAAGGTGGCAAGTTACTCATCTTATAGATGTGTTTGTGTATATAAATAGTTGGACTAAACTTTAAGGTCTTGATTTGATCTGTGAATTTAAAGGGCAAACAAAAATTGAATTTTATCGTCAAAATTAAAAGAAAGCAAGAAAAACAATTTATTAAAAAAATAAACCAATGAGAGCCATTTTAGTAAAATTTAATAAATTTCGGCAGTTTATAGAAAGATATAAGTATATAAATCCTATATTCAACTAACAGTATTCCATTGTTAAAGATTTCCATGTATAAAAGAAATCGCTTTTATGACAAAATATCAGTAGATATTCACATAAATCAACATTAAACGTTTCCGATGACCATCCCACATACTCTTTCCTATTTTAAGAGAAATCAAAATTCTCAGGTGTAATGTTATTGACATAAATCAAAACTTATCTGGATAGTTATATCAAATCGCGAATTTAGATACGATTTTTAAATGGCTAATTAATTTAACTGCAATTTTTTAAAATGATCTACAACTGCACAGAACAAAGTTGGAAAGATTGGGCCTCTCAATAAATTTCTCCTTTTGAAGTATGATTTATTACACTTGCTAGTCAATTAAAAAAACATTTAAGAAGTCTCGCAAAAACCGCAAGCTAATTAGCGAAACCGCCTGAAATATCTGATCGGGAGGAGTTCGAACTGGGAACCCATAAAGCGCCAGAGGATGGTACAGATCATATTTACGAGTTGACACCTACTCCCACCTACGCCCGTTCTCACGACACCTATAACTGCGCTTTGGAAGTTCCGCCTCTACCCATGTTACTCGCGTTGACCCACGCACACCTCCATTTATTACTGCCGTCAACAATTCAAGCCGATCCATTTGTTTCTGACGAAAAGATAAGAAATCTTTTTACAATTAGTTTATTATTCATAGTGTTAGACACTTTGCCAAGTATCAATTTTTTGTCTGTTATACAGGGTTCAGTTACCAGACGTATTTAATTTCCTATTAATTACGAATGAAAAAAAAGTAACAGTACCTACCACTTGACTTCAAAATGATTCAAAATCTTTGAAAATGAAAATTTAAAAAAAAGTTAGGTAATATCGGTATTAGTACAAATGTATTATGGGGAAAAATTATATCCGTCAGTGAAACCTCTACCTCTTTATAGAGATACCAACAGAACCAACTTCATTTGATTTTTTTTTAGAATTAACCCTACGTTTTATTATACACAGTATACCAAGATAATTAAATTAAAATGAACGACCATTCATGTTGCAAAACACATTCACTACAGAATCGCAAATTGCGTTGATTGCTACAAAAGTTGTCCTATAGTCCAAATAAATTTTGTGGCTAGGACATTACAATATTTAGTACAGATCCCAGTAGTTCAGTTAATCGTTGGTTGCACCGGTTAGAAATAGTATGTCTTTGTCTTTTATACAACGCTCACAATATATTGGGTATCTTCCATGGGTACCTGTAATACAAAACGTTTCTCTAACCCTACTAGAGGATTTCGAAAAGATATGAATTGTATTGTAATAACAAAAGTTTTCCAAAAATTTTAAAAGTATTTTTCTGTAAGTTTTATTATTATCGCACAAGGTCAGTGTTCCAATTTATGGTAGATTAAGCAACAATCAAAAGGATTTCATATAAATAATTACATTTGTAATCACATCTTCCACTTTCATTTACCAATGCCTTTCAAATATCTCCAATTATATATACAAAGGAAATGAATTTTTAATTAAAAGCTCTTCACTTACTATTCATCATCTCAAGCTGTTAGAAGAAAGGATATACTACATACTTATTGATTTATTGCACTAAACTGCAACAGTGGCAGATGAGAGTAGTAATTATACAAAGGTATGCATTGGTTAATAAACACCGTAATATTATCAATAAAATCACTTTAATGTATTGATAAATGCTTCAGAGCTTTCACATTTTACAGAGATAATAGTGAAGTTTGCTCACTGCGCTAAGTAAGTTACAATTGCTTCAACAATCTGTCGTAGAATTGATTCTTTTAGGGGACGTACAATTTTGCAATGTATAAATCTAAATCACTGTTAAGGTCTAAAAGGCAATTGTAAAATCAGTAAGGAACTTCAAGCCGAAATATGTTAGTGGATTCTATTTAAACAATAAAAGACAACTTGTCCAAAATAGTTAAATATTTATAGGGGCTGTAACAAAGGGCATGCAATACTCCTTTGTTAATACCTTCCTTTTTGTATAAGCACAAAATTATAGATCCTGTAAATATCTCTATAAGTATCTACTAAAGCTCAAAATCTCGCACAGGTTGTTATATAATGTAAAGTAGGAAAAAACTGGTATTTTATTGGAAAAAAAATTCTAGCTACAAGAGTATAAAAAGTTTTGTCATGTTCTTAAACGACGTTGAATCCAACCAAAAAATATTTAAGAGGACAACGGCAAGCTCGTTTTCCTAGGTGTGCTATGTGCCCAAATCTATCGATGATCTCATTCGACGTTAAGATAAAGAAAGCTTAGATTTGGTCATTGTTCTATATCTATATGTCCGAGACACCCAATTCTCATATCTGCAATGAGGTTTAATTACGGAAGAAATTAATTAATTTGTTGTGACGCAAAGTTTCGTGTTATATTCATTAAATTAACACCTGCTTGTTTACATTTAAGTTATACGCAATAGCAATTTATAAAGCTGTATTAGCTAATCCGAACAACTTATCTACGTGTCGGTAGTAACTAAAAGCAATGAGCCGTGCCCCAGTCCAGATACGAGAAAGCCTATCATTATCTCAGGTGAGACTCAGACGTTTAGTCGTTGATTTTACAAATATAATGTATGTATATGTTATGGCGTCATGCAGTCTGGGAGTCTGGGTTATTCGCAGTAGCTTCCAGCTATATGTTCGTGATAAAGTATTCTAATGTTCAACTATTCTTTAAAGAGAATACGAAAATGAACCGTTAAACCCATAAAATTAGTTGATCTTTCAAACAAAGATCCACTTTAAAAGTTTAAAGGACCATAAAAATTTTCTTGTACACATAATTATAACCTTGGGTATTTGCATCGAACTATAATTTGCAATAAAAATTGAACTATCATGAAAACCGTAATGTTGTAAAACTGTTGATGCGAATAATTTGCAACTAAATTTCTGATAATATAAATAGATACGTACATGTATTTCCAAAATTACTATCTATATACCTAGATTCTAGAACATTAACGTCATTTAAAAATTTCCCATAGAAAATATAATTTTATTGGTTGGAATAGATCATATCGAAGATCGAACCTGTAAATGGGAAATTAATTTAATTTCGTAGGTAGTAGGTACTAGTAATTTTTAATGGTTTCCAAATTCGTAAACGGATTATTTTCAGGAATGCTTCCAATTAAAATAAAATTCAGTATCGGTCTAGTTCAGTCTTCCTATCTATTATTTTCTTATTTATCCATTTATAAAAAGTATAGCAAAGTGAGATTAACGATAATTTCCTCTTGCGATTCAAACCTTTTCACGTAATTTTGAATATGTTTCCCGAACACACAATATAAAATATCGTTTAAAATGCCAAGATATAACAAACAATCAAACGCTTGATTTCCAATTTTTTTAAGAGGAGGCCGAAAAAGGCACCGACGGTTTTTGTAAAAGACGCTTCATTAGTTTTTAAAAATGGAACAATTAAAGGTGATTGTGGGCTGTGGCTCGTAAAAGAAGAACAACCACCTTGACAAATATTTTGATTTGCTGCAACATTAGTTGTGAATAAATTGTTAACTTTTATGCTAATGCAATTCAATCAAGTGAAATCAACGCCGCTACGACTTACTACAAAAAAAATGAATTAAACTTAATTTCTGCTTTTTGTTCTTAAATATGGGGTTGTACACACAAAAAGAAACTAATGAAATAAGTCCATTATAATACTATACTGCTGCTATCGAGGATATGGTAACAAAATTGAATGAAATTTCTAATTTTGTGACTAGATTCCTAGAAACTAATAATTATTATTTATTGTGTTGAGTGTGCAGAAGAAAAATAATATGTAATTTCCTACAATTACGATAAATGTATATAATACAGTAAAATGAAGTCGTAAGTTTGCGTCAATTAACGGTTGCATTGCTTTCAAGCACATAATGTAGTATTATGTTCACAATTTATCATCAGCTTCCCAAGTTTAATATGTATGCTTTACCAACAGAATATTCATTATTCAATGCTTTAACTGCAGAACGCGTTGGTACAAATTGTAGTGCTAATACAGGAAGCAACAAAGTGCAGTAACTATTGACATAAAGTTAAAAATCAGAAAGGAATTTTAAGGCAAAACCGGTCTATTTGTCAATATTTTGATTAGCAAACTTGTTTATTCGAATTATGAATTAAAGATACTTATTTATGTAAGCTACGTAAAGAATGATTTAAAAATCTTTCAGTTTACGATCAGATATCTAAAATTGGAAATATGGTGGGTATCATGAGGTCGTAAACTTGAAAATTAACTAGAAATTTAAATTACAATTGAATTAATGATCACTGTTTCTTGTTCATAAAATTTATAGCTGAAATCAAAGCCACAGTAAATTGTAGTTTCCTCAACAGTTTTCCAGGGATGTAAATTTTATATCAAATAGTCGTCTCTACATATTCTGAACACTTTAATAAGTAAAATTTTGAAGCTTTTCCGGTGAAATATAATTAATTTTTTAGTCACCTCGATAAAATTATTTTTTAAAAATCTATACTTTTATTATTTCCCGCAGCATTATAGATATAAAACATTTGCTGGCAAAAGAAAAAAAAAAGAGACCATACATAGTAGGTACCCAAATATAAATCATACTGATTCTGAAAGCGACTGAAATACGTTTTTCGATATCATCGACCGTTAGATCTGCTTCTGTGAATTAATTTGTATACAATGCCGTTTTGAAACTTGTATGGAATGAGAATCTATAAGTTTATTACCTTTCCGAAGCACAACTTTATTAAAAATGTTGTTATATGAGTCATAACTTTTATATTAATACTAAACGTATAAACCAAATGCATGGAAACCGTGTTCGACAGAGATTTTAAGCAGGAAACTTGTATTTGAAAAATTAAAACAACAGATACAACAAATGGTCATTACTGTTTTCTATAAATTACATATTATTAATTAATTTTCTGTAAAATTAATAAACTTTATTCTAAACTATTAATTAATAGAAATAAACTTTCCAAACATTCGACAATGTTTTATCCGTCAAATATTGTAATAATTATATTCCTAAATTATACAAATTCCCGTCTTTTCAATTATCTTCGATTAATTTATTGTAATGGTTATGTTTATAATAGTAGCAACATCGCCGAGGGTCTGTCTCCCCATAGGTGGGCTGAAGCATGGTAACTTTAGACCTGAATAAAATGAGAGCCTCTTAATTGTTTTACAAAAATATTGAATTTATTTTTGATTAATATTCTTTCAATTATCGATAGGTATACGTCGCGTCGAGAGTCAACACCATTTTGTCAATTTTAATCATACCCTATCGTAAATTAGGGTACATCAATGTTTCAGTGATTTCGAAAATTGATTCGATTTCTAATTTGTAAATCGAGAGCAGACATCTAAAAAAAATCCGACTATAGTAGGTATGGTATATATTCTTATGTATATGTTTCTAGCGAATACAGGCGGCTTGTTAGGACTAATATTTTTTGACCAAAAATTTTTTATCATATGCAACCAAACAAATAACTTAATAATGGCCTGTTAATCAAAAAATAAGACATCTATTCCTAGTATTTATAATTTATATAGATTCTGGATTATAATTATCTATACCTAGTTTCTTATTTTTAAAATATTAAAATCTTACGTTGTTTTATAGCACGAATTTATTCTTAAACGTCGTAAGTTTTCGATTTCTGTCTACTCTTTCTTGACCTGACCTAATAATTTCAGTTTGTATTCCTGATGCTGTGTAATTTTGGTGCTTGCCGGCAACATAATTTATTAATTTTAGAATAGGCAATTTCCTCTAGGTGGGTATAGCAGCGCCGCTTAAGACAGACTAAACAGAAAGTAGTAATTTCAAGACGATTCTGCCTTAGCTGGATGCGAACTAAAGAGTTTAACATGGGTGTAAGATGCAGAACATTTTAGAAACATAAACGTGTTGGTCACGAAATCGTGACATCGTACGAGCTAAAGCAAGCTAGGATGGTTATAAGAAGACGAGAGGCCCAGGTGGGTCGATGAAATAAAATTGATTATTAGACACAGCTAGACTATAATACAACTGCTGAAAACATTTTATATTTGCATTTAAATATAAACATACGAACAACAGTAAATTTAATGTAAAATTGTTTTCACTCGTGTGTTAAATTGCCAACATCCTGAGAATTATTAGCAGCCGATTACGTCAAGATTACACCTACTTTCTCTGATCCACTACATACTAATTATCGCGGCGGTTAAAACTCATTGACGGCTGTTAATTAAAATTTCTGTCTGTACCAAGCAGCTTAATGATTGCATAAATCTACTTGCACATCTTAAGATTAAATTACTGTTTTCTTTTTGTTTCAGAATATGAGGAACAGGAATCGGCGATGGTTACTCGCTTGGACCTTGGCAGCTTTGTTTCCCCATATAATGCTTTATGAAGTTGCAACGGAACATGATGGGCTCTTTAAAAGTAATACTAACATCAGTCTTAATACTATTAATTATTTTTTGAAATATCCCCAATACTGTAATTTAGATTGATATTAAAATTCACTGTTGATTGATAAACCAAAATAAGGAATAGCAGGAATAAATTAGTTGTTCTTTAAGGATAATAAACCGAAACCCCAAACTACACTAACCTACTGCGTTACAACGTTCTATTCAATCTCTATTATATGTAGTAGGTAGATACATATCCACAAGAATGTGTGGTGTAGTAGTACTATAATATTTTAGAATACTAGGTAGGAGGTTATTCAAAACTTTCATTTAACTTCAAGCTACAATCAGAGAAAATTTTGGTAAGACCAACATTTTTGTGCAAATGAAAGGAATTTCTATTTCACTTTAATGTCAAATTAGCAATTGGAATACAAAGTTCAGAGGTCCTAGCTATTAATAATATTGCAAATTAGTTGTTGGAACTGAATAGTTTTAATAGTGAAAACTGCAGCTTTAAATATTCATTTGAAATGCCACTTTCAGAGAGATTTATAACAAGAAAAATTTTTCGGCATCTACTTTCTGCTTAACATGCAAACTTTCCTAGTATTCACGGTAATTTATTGATGTTTGGATGATAATAATTATTGAATATTAAAATATGTTATTTTCCACACGTTGCCATGCAGTTTCCGTAAGACCGTATACTATACACCGCATCATAAATTGACATTATTCCTGAAGATATTATGTGTCTGAAAAACATCAGTCCTATTCCATTTGTTATAGAGTTATTGTGAACAAAGTCCCATGAGTACCACTATTTATTTAAAATGCCATAATCCAAGCATCCTTTTACCTGACATGAAAAGTTACATTTTATTAGCTGAAGAATCAGACGTAAAGTAAATTTATTGCTAATAACGTAAAGTGTTTACTATTATCGGTTAACCACAGCCACTGTGTATTTTTTTATAGGCACAACATTTTTATTTATGCAAATCGAATAGTCATAACAATAAATAAATTCATACGATGATAATTTTCATTTGATAAACTTTTTTTATAATTTTAGTAGTTTCCTGTTAGAGGTCCTGAAAAAACATTATTCTCAATATAAAATTCTATAACATTACAGTCTTGGGCTCGATTCCAAAGTTGTTGACATTAGACAAGAATAGCTAATAGAACTGTATAGGTCAGTATGTCAACTAAGCAGTACAATGCAGTACTTAGCCAGCAACGTGTTAATTATTATCTTCTTTTATTTACTAATGTATTTATGCATATACAAATTTTGATCACACATAGTTATGAGTTCCCAAGCAATATTTACTACGCACATAGAAGTTACAGAAAATTATTATCGGGAAGTCTATAGTTGCCTTACCACCCCAAGTATATCAAATTTCCTTCACGTCAGGGACACAAAATGTTTAACTAACAACAAGTTTGATTAATTTCAGGTAATTCTTCGGGTTCAAAAGAAATGCGAGGAATATTCGCACCTCGTATGAATTACGAACAATGGACCCCTTTAGGAAGAGGAGATCCCCTCAAAAATGATCCCACCTACGATTACGTACCCCCAGTTCTCGACAGAGTTCATTACTGGATTGATCCAGCTTCCCGAAAACCAGATGCGCCTCTTCCAGGAGAATCTCAGAAAACAGAAATACTAGTGCTAGGCGTATCATCGAAAAAACCTAGTACGGGAACTTCTGCAGTTGCGGATTCTAGAAGAGATGGTTATGATCCTTTCTTGAAATTCGTAGAAGGCCCAAAATTTGGTGTTCAAAATAATTATCAACGAATGTCCAGACCTCATTATTCTATGTCATCGTCTTATTATCCAGTTCCAGTATATGCAAATAAAAATAAGCAACAAGAATTTTTAACTAATGAAAGCGAGCAAAGGGTTCCATACACTATGTTAATGCCTCCACCAATACCAATGAAGAGACCGCTGAATCCTGAGGTAATGACGTTCCAACAGACAATGAATTCTTTAACAACAGAATATCCGACAATAAAAACAACTTCTAGACCATCAACTAGTAGCGCTGCTTTAACGAATGGCGCATCGTCATTTACAATACAACAGTCAAATCTGCTTTACCATTCCAGCACTCTTGGTAGTCAAGATGAGTTCAGAGAAAAAAATCAGTTCGGCACACTCGGTGCTCCTAGTAGCCAAGTTACTTGGAGAACACCTTTGGCAAATCCTCCAGATTCTACTAAAGAATTTATGAAGATACATCAATTACAACGTCCTGACTCGTACATGGAATTGCAACAAAGCTTTTCTCGTTTACCTAATAATTCTGCAGATACCAGAGGTACCAGTAAACAAGTTACGTCGATGATTAGAGATGAACATCAGGTAATGCATAAAGGTCAAGTTACGGATGGTGACTTAGATATTCTTAACACTTATGTGAATATTGGAAAACCCGAAGCTCAAATGGATTCACCAACTGACATGGAAATATCCAGTGTTTCCGTGGAACCTCCGCGAATTCCGGTTAGACAACCTCCCGTTCTAATGCGCCCAGTTATTAATTCAAACATGTTGCATTTACCGAAAAATGAAAGAAATGTCACAGTAACAATGTCCAAATCTTCAATAACACCTATGACTTTGCAGACGTTGCAAACTATGCAAACCATGAAAGCTCCACCTATATCCCAACCACCACCGACAAGTTTTACAAGGAAACCTACCAGTTCTTTGCATGGTTTGCTACAGAAAGAAGTCAGTTTTCCCCCTTCAACGTTTCTAACACCGTCTGCACAAATAATTTCTTCTTCAACAGGATCACCCTCAAGAAAAACTAAACCAGTTATAGTTACGTTAACTTCTACGACGTCTTCGCCGACAACAACAACTACTACAACATCTTTGACTACAGATCCCCTTTTTAAACACTACAAGCAACCCACAGAACCCCTAAAAGGTCCCATGTACCTCATTATACAGGGACATTCCAAAGTAAAGACGTACGGCCCCGGAAAACAAATACATGGAATTACAGTACAAGAAACTAACGAGATTCCGACCTCAGAAGAAAAGGATGAATACACCGTGAAACACTTGCACGGTTACAACAAAAAAGACGGTAATAATGAAGGTCGATTGAGACAAGGAAGATCAAGTAAATTACAAACCCTGTCTCATGTTGTACAGACAGGTCTAGGTGCCATAGAATTCTCAGAAACTGCTGCAAATCGCAGGAAAGATGATGATATACAAGAAGCTGAGTTGGTTGTCAGATATGATGTATCTGCGCAAACCGATACGACTAGTGAGAGGTATTACAAGGGAATTGTTGAATCGGGAGATATGGCAAGAAGCATTAAGGACGTGACAAGTCCTATATAACATCCAAACTTTGTGATTTTAACGTAATTCAAGTTAAAAAGTTAAACATCAAGTGGTCTATATTTATTTTTTATTTATGTACTTTTTAGAATACGATTTTTGTTAGTATATGTTGCAGCAGATTATATAAAGTTTTTTAGAATGTAAAGTGCATCAATGTAACAATATTTTTTAGATAAAAGGAAGTAAAAACGCTTTAATTAGTGCAAAATCCATAATTTATACTAATATTTTATTAATAAATTGCAAGAACAGCGCCGCCGTCTCGTCTGTTTTATTTTTGTAGAATTGAATACGATTCCAGATCAATTAACTCAGGATTCCAGTTCCTAATAATTCTAAAAAGCTTTCAAAGAAAACTGCACGTCAATCACAAATTCTTAGAATTAATTTCTAGTGTAAAACATAGCATACTGTCGGATATATAGTGCTGATGACATGACACTGCCATATAAGACCTAATCTGTCAGAGAAGGAACTCGGCTGTCATATTATCCTCCTTATTTGAACAACCGCATACGCAAACATTTCAGTACACTATGAAGGTGTAATACTTATCGAAATTACTCGCAATTTTCTAAAACAATTAGAACCGCATAGACACTGTAGAAGAGAATATTTTCTTTAGAAAGTTTGCTATCCAAAAGGTAAACTAGTACAAAAAGATTTTTTTAAATTTAAGGCGTGTTTAAAAATTATGCGTGCATAAAAACTTGTTAATGAAGAAAATTTAAATTTAACGATTAAATCTTTTTATGGGTTCATCCAAATTTATATACAATCCAAGCACTAGAACTTCATTGAAGAAATTGATAGCCTAGGATTTTTGGCTGCCAATATTGATATTTACTCCAGAGTACTTGTTGATGTATTAGACAAGTCGCGCTATAAAATTTCAGAAAAAGAAATTTATAGGACGATTTTTACATAAATTAACTAGTATAAAATGAAGTAAATAAAGTAAAAATATTCATTGAGCGGTAGTGTGTGTTAGTGTGTCAAACTCACTCCGATGCCAAGCACGCTTATGACTTTAATTTATAATCTAGTTCTGCGTGATACAAAAAAATATAACTAATGATTTCCTTGCTCCTCCACGGGAAATTACGCATTTGGCAATATTTGTTTTTATACATTTCTTTGCAATTCCTGAGACTATATGGATATTCTACGACAATGTGACCAACTTCCTTAATGATTTAGCGTTAGATTTAATTTTCTTAGTATTGTTTGTGGGTTGACAGCATTTAATGCGTCTGGCCTCTTCCTTCATATGTTGTTCAATCTACATATCCTTGAAGACATCGTCTAAAACTACTACTTTACCCATTCAGTAATATTATGCATGCCAGTGTTTATTAATAAAAGTTTACCGTGTTATGCAGTGTAGTACATTACTACTCTATAAAAACAATGGTAAGTAACATTACATTCTCTTTAGTTGAAAACTTATTTTTGCTCTAATGAAAATATTTTTTCTAATTTCTTAGTACCTACATGTATATGTACAGGTTGTTACCTAAAAATGTTTTAGACCCCACAAAGTATACCTATACTGTTTTAAATAATAACGCATCTAGACAGCCGAGCGCTACCATAAACTAATCGAATTGTGTTATCCAACCAGGTGGCGATAAATTTAAGCAATACCTTGTATATACGTTTTGTAATTATACTTAAATATTTTTTCCATAAAATTTTAACATTCCGGTTGTTTTGCAGGACACATTTGAAAATTTTATAGCAACGTACGATCACCTGCATGCAATAAATTTAAAGTATTTCCGAAAGATGAATCTTAAAGTTGTCGAAAAACATTTACAAAATATGTTTGATCCACAACGAATAGAATTAGTAACTATATTTTTTATGTACGTATTTGATACTTCAATAAACTTAGGTTTATTTCTACAACAACAAGAAAATGAAACACTGCAGTAAATAATGAAGGAAGTTAGCAAAAAGTTGCCAGCACAAGCAAGGTAAGTAGGTTTATCATTTCTAATAAATATAATAAGAACGGCAGGCAGTGTTCATAGTAAAAGTTAATCACACATAATTACAACATCTATTTTTATTACTTAACACAAGAAATATGCAATGGGTAAAAATAAAAAACAAAGTACGAATGTATTTTCTAAAATTAAACTTCGTATAAGACGGGGGTGGGAATGCTTGTGAATATAGCAGTTAGTGTTAGTTCGCTATCGATTTCTATTTTTTCATTCACCTTTCAGATTTTTACATACTATACAGGGTGTCTATAAAAAAATTTGTTTATACAAGGTGATTTCTAACGTACGGAGGAAACTGAAAGGACAAGTACAGGGGACCAAAACATAGTTTTTTTACAATAAACTTTTGATCAAAATGGAATAACAAGAAAGTTACAACAGTTTAAAGTTCTTATAAACTTGAGGATTTTTTTAATAAAATACGGTAATTATTTACGTTTTGAATTCAACTTTTGTATATTTGTAAGCTAATTAAACAAAATTCAGTAAAAATTTTTATAAGACGAAAGTTGTGGCTATTTAAAGTGTTCTTGAAAATATTCAGTTATAGGTGTTTGTTTATTGACAGCCGCTGATTTACATAATCTGATCATGTAGATAAGTCAAAATTACAACAGCAATTTATCAGATTGTGTGAGATGTATTTCTGATGTAAAAGCGAATACAATAAGCTCAGCGGTACTCAAAACGTGGGCGTTAAATTATAAGAACTTTAAATCGCTGTAACTTTGTTGTTATTCGGTTTTGATCAAAAGTTTATTGTAAAAAAAACTATGTTTTGGTCTCCTCTAATTGTCCTTTCAGTTTCCTCCGTACGTTAGAAATCACCCTGTATATGTGGTCTGTGTCCTCTAGGGGTGGGGGGTAATTACCCCTATTACCACCCCCGTAGATCCGCCAGTGGTATCTTATAGATTGTAAGTAAAACAACACTGTTGTCATATTGTGAAAATAATTAAAAACAAAAATGTTTGTTTAAAATTAGAAGCTCAGAATGATCTGCAAATACATAGTAAGGAACGTAGTTTAGGTGGTAACTTAATGCAAAACCTGCAAATATAAGGAAATTTTCCTGGTTTAGTAATTTTTTTTCAAAAGTTTAACCTCGCTGCTGAAGAATTTATTCAGCAGAAGTTTTAAGGATGATACTGACAGTATCTAAATATTCATGTTGTATGCTTTGTTTACATGGACGGACTATTTGGATATTATTTTATTCATATCACTTTTAACTACATTGTCTTGTAATCTACAAATCGTTGTACCTATTTGTTTAATTAGCACATAAAAGTGTAAAGGGGAAAATTTAAGGCAGCAAAAAATAAAAAGAATATTTAATCGAAGATATATTGTCGTTAAGTGTTGAGCATGTTCTTTTGATAAAACCGACAGTATCCATCCGATTTATCAGCTGACTACTTAAATATTTTAACTTCCCATTTGTTCAAGTTTTGAATCTTCCCGCTTAGGGGTTGACGAATCCGAGTGTTTCCGGTGAAACATTATAGGGCACAGTCCACTAAAGCTCTTTGAGCTGATAAGTTTAAGTTTGGTGTATTAGCAGAAAATAAATGTTTTAAGACGATTCTATGGTGTGTGTTATTATGTCAAACTACTAAAAGAGTGCTAAGTGCAAGTTGCTCTGAACCCTGATACAATTACCATTAATGATCCTCAATACTACATCGTGCTGTGTTAAATATGAAAGGCTCATTCATTCATTCATTCATTAGGTAATATTTTAGAAAGAATTGAGTTAGAAATAAAATATATTCTAATCAATAACGAAACAAGTATGTATAATATACGTTGAAAAGAGAAAAACGTTTACACTATGAAAGAAGCTTGTCCGAACAAAAGGTATATAGAATCAATCGGAACAACTTCAGGTGTCAGCTCGCCACGCAGTCTGTTCACAGGCGGTTTAATTCAGCAAACGAATTCCGCCCGCAAAACTTACGATCGAAACGACCAAGTTTTTATACAATAAGGCAAGATTACATGATCAACATTATATTGCAATTTATATTACGCAAATGCCTTATGATTTACAAAAAATATAAACATTTAAAATTTAAAATTGTTTTCTGTGTTGCAAAAAGTCTACAGATGCCAGAAAATAACTATTCTCGTGAAGTTCTAGTTTCTTTTTCATTATGTAATCGGGCTGTATCCGAGACTACGGCATTTCAAAAGAGCAATTATTGAAACTTGTTCAAATCGAGTCACCTTTAAAAAGTTAATTGTTGCTCAACATCACTGGCGGACAATGCAGTCCGACCACCCTGGCGGAAACACAAAAATATGTATATTGGACCCAGGTGAAACCATCATTTTGAGATTCGAAATTTGATTTTAAAATTATTAATGACAAGCAATTCACAGGCAACGGTATTATCCAAAGTAAAGGAAAGTAACATAACTCAAAGCAACTTATTTAATGTAGATCCTTTAATTTATTTACTCATTATTAATTCGACGTGTTTACTGACATTGCTGCTGATGTTTATCGGGTTATAAATATTCCAGTCGACGAACGTCTTTCTAATTAAAAAAACGTAAATTCCGTCAAATTCTGTATGAGTTAATATATGAATTTTCAGTATAACAGGAATTTTAAAAATTTAACTCATCGACAGGTGTCACAAATGTAATTTTGTGAAATATTTCTCTAGAATTTTAAAAGAAGAGAACGATACTTATTTTTCAGCATCAATATTAAAACATTTCCAGGAAATTTTATGATATATTACAACCGAACCGTCATACGAAGAGTAGCATAGACTGCTCAATCTTGGGGGCTCCCGTTGCATTTCACATCATCACGCCCCTACTGATTAGAAGAATAAAATATTTCTCGGAACAACCCTTGCACCTATTAGCAAAGAGCCCAGCAAAGTATGCCCACGGAGTTGATAAAACACCTGTATTTTTTAAGGATTATAAAATTCTCTGAAGGTGCAGAAAGTTCGCTAAGCATTCGGTTAATGCGCGATTATGGTTTTAGGCAAGGATTAGTAATTTAAATCTACAAATCTTCAAAGTCTATGTTTTTTTCAAAAAGGCGATAGGTATCATGTAAGCGAAGTCCTTATCATCGCCCCCGAATTTGGCCGAATTTATTAACCCTTTCACTGCGCAAGACGGAAATACTCGCGAAAAAAAAAAATGGACCAAGCTGCTCCAGACGAATATATTCCAACGCAGTTATTTTAGTAATTGCTCAAGTTGGCTATTCGCGCATGCGGTATTATGGTTTATGAGAGTGTCTAGTCAAGGTTAGTCAACATGCGTTGTCCAAATTTTGACCCCCCTCAACTCGTCTGGAGCACCTAGGGACAGTATGGGGACAGTCTTCCTGCTAACACTTGCCGGCGCGGTTGTTGTCGTCTTGCGCAGTTGGTAACAATAATTATTGCCTGAAGGTCATACAAAACCTTTGAGATGGTGCTCAAGACGGACATCCCCGCAAGCGGCAAATTTATGCGCACTGGGGGAACGAAAACTTCTGGAGCATTGAGCAGTGAAAGGGTTAAAGACACTTCAAAATACACGGAATTCTAAATTTAAAAAAACAACGAGCTTCACATTTCTAAGTTAAGCTTTTTCTGATTTTTTTTAATGTCGCATACCTATCAATTATAAAAACAGCAATTAGATGAAATTATCAATTTTATGTACGTACTTCGTTTCATTGTTGTTCTTTTTATAAAAACTACCGCTAACCTACATCCAGTTCATAAAAACTTAAGTACACATTTTATAACTATACATACCATATATACTTTGGAATTAATGATAGAACCTACCTCACACAAATTGTTTTCTTTATTGCCTTTATTAATTTACTTTTCTCCTTATAAGTGACACAATTGTTAAACATTTAAGAAAAAAGAAACAGTTACATCTTAAGTAAAAAAACTTTACTACAGCGTTTTCTTATTTTAGATCAACCAAAACTTGCCGATTCTACAAACTTCAATTACAAAACTTAAAACTTTCGGCAATGTACACTTGCTTTAACATTTCCTATAACAAAACAGGGGTTGTCAGTGATCTCACTCCATGGAATTCTCTTTAAAATTGGCCAAGTAAATAAACAAGATCTAAATGCAGTACCTATATTACCCATTGCTTAGGGCGCAAAAAATTTAATGGCAAGATCATAGACAAAATAATTGAGTATTAAACTTTCAATTATGCTACATAAAGATTGCCGATAAAGTGTTTAATAATCGCCCACATCTCTTACGTTATTTTTATTATTACTTATGCTATGGGAAATAAATGCGGGTCCTACAGGGCAACACATCAGGGCAAAACCGCAAAAAATTAAAAAGACAGATCGTGCTTTGTGTAATATCAAACTTTTAGTTCTAGTTCATGCATAGTTGTAAACCAGGTCTTAAGGAACCGTTTAAAAGGCAAGATAGTACTAATTGTCAATAGATTTCAATGTCAAGACTTTTGATAAAGCCTTTCTTATTTATTATGCTATTTTTATTCATTTAGTGAATAATAATACCGCGATACGAAACAAATGTGGGGCCTCTGCAGGAATGCAAATCTGGCTTAAAACGTAGAGGTTTTAGGGAAGAGATCATACTCATACTTCACCAAGAGCCTTGAATATCAAACTTTTAGTTCAGCAATTTGAGATACTTTTTAATAATCTTCCTTATTTCTTGTTAATAATGGGAGTCTTTCAGGGTAGGGGTAGCAAACCAAGCTTAAAGTGCAAACATTTTAAGGAAGAAGCATAGTCGAAAGATTCCCTATTGTTCAGGAATTTTTACAATCTTTCTTGTTAGTTATTATGATATTATGTTACGCGAACAAATCCTGCAGGTCACCAAACGAGACCTAAGGCGTTTTATAAAAACAGCAAATATAGGACTAGCTAGTTGGCAGTGAAGATGTTGCAGAACAATTGAATTTTTCCAACCTGGAGTGGATGCTTCTGTTTGCATGATAATTTCCATGAAATTACCAACAGTAGGTAATAATTGACTATAACCCATCACCATATACCATCATAAAACATCCTACCTTATCGTTGCTACAGCTCTGCTACCCAGCTCTAGAAATTTACTGATTTTCATCCTGCAAATTAAATTTATTGTAAATACACATACATACAAGTAGTAGTGTTACACGTAATGACGAACTCAATAATTATTTTAAAATGCAAACCTACTTGGTGTTCATATTTGATAGGTATTTAAAGACACTCAACACTTTTAAACCACCACTAAACACACATATTTCACGACTAAAGTTAAGTTTCTTTCAATTCCTTATCTACAGCTGTGCACAACATCAAGGGGAACAAAGGGAACTGAGAATGATAAAACAACATCTGGCCAACCTTGATTTTGGAGGTATGTAAGGTAGATAAATAATCATTAGACACATTCTTTTGTCATATGAGTCAGCTTATCAGAAAAGAGTCATCTTACAAGAAGTCAATTACAAGTTATTTTATATTGCAGTAATTGTCTAATAATACGAAAGTCGAAAATATATATTGCAAAAATTTTGACACTACAATTTTTTTCAGAATATACTAGTCTACGGTAAAATTGATTTTTCTATCTAGTGTGGGTGTCGCGTCGTGTCCTTTTTATTAAAAAATACATTAAATAGGAAAAAGGAAAATTAGTAACGGTTGCTGTATCTGCACTGGGGCTAAGATGATACGAACGTACCCCATGTTTATAGCGTCTTTTGGCTTTAGAAACTTTATTCTCAATGGTTTTTTCTGTTGATAAAGAATCACCTAACCAGCCGCCACTGCCTCCATCATTTGTCACCATCCCTCAAATAGTTATAAACAGATTCCTCTGCAAACGCGTATACTCTCCCTTCCCTACAGGCTGACTTTACTGATACACCTCTCACCAGGCACGGCGGGGTTTGAATTTCTAATCGGGTGCAAAAAATTGTGATCATTGGGGAGGGGTTCTCCCTTGGAGGGGGTCTGGGGGTTCGAACTACCTCAGGCACTTTTTCCAGAATCAGATTAAAACAAAATTGGGGAAAGAGATCCCCTTGTCTCAGACCACGACTCAAAAGTTCTGAAATATCCCTATCTCCTGCACATTACTCTTAAATCCTTTCAACGCCATTCTTACAAATCTTGCTATCAATTTAGTACCTATCAAATCCAAGTTCCTCCAGAACCCTCAATTAGCATCTTGTGTTCTGTAAAAGGTCCTATAAATACAAACTTATACATTTGAAAATTAGTAGGTATTCTATGAAGAAAAACTTATTTTCGCAGTTATTTATAGGTTCGTCGTTTTCACGATCTTAAGTTTTAATTAATTTATTTGAAACTTTCAAATCCACCATTAAAAGCAAATCGACTGTAGTATATTACACGTAAAGAAATCTACATAATGTTAAAACTATATAGATAGTTTTACTCGTAATTACAGATATGCCTATTAACTTTTTTAAATACGATGGTAATGGGCTCGTAATTGAGCGACCTGCTAACCCCAGTGACCACTGATAGGTCATCTAGGTAGTGACACTGGCCCAAACGTTTGACCTAATCTTTCTAAGTAACTTCACCAGCATCGGTTTATTACACTTTAAAAGCACGGTACTGTTCTTAGTTCGAATTCCCATTGTTGCATCAATTTCGGTATGATTCTTTGATAGATTAAAATTTAGAAAATTACAGTAATTTCGAAACTTTCACTATATCTTTAACAGCACCAGACGGGTTCTACGAAATTATTTGAAGATATTTTTATCGGTTTAGCCTAAAGCGGAGTCAGCGTTGAATGAGAATTATAATCGAATACATTTGTTGGGATCTAATAACTGTACTTTTTAGTTTTTATACCGTAAGTGATACTAAGATTTAGCAGGATACTTAAAATGCAAGCTGTACCTTTGCATTCACATCGTGCGATTTTTAAAGTTCGTTGTGTTCTGCCCGCTTCAACATTTTTAAGTTGGAAGTGGTTCAATATACTCTTGATACTGTTATACAATAAGATTACGAGCCGCAGGGCTATAATTTACTAAATGCACGCAGTGGACGATGTAAGTAAGGAAATCGGGGTGGCCCGGCCCAAATACTGTGGGAAAGCTCTTTATTTATACTCCCAGAATAAGTGCACCAATGCTTTATTTGGTCTTTTATCGATACGTTCAGTGTTATCCGATAATTTTTAAAAAGCTGAAATGGACCGAAATTTCAATTAAGAAAACGAGTTGCTACGTACATAAAACATAATGTTTCTACAATAGGACGTTACCTAAGTGCTATATTTTATCACTTCTTCATTTCGTTGATAATTGCACCAACCTTTTCATAAACCATTTTTTGAATTCAAGTCTCTAGAATTTATGGACGTAGCTTAACCACAGATTCGTTACCTCAAATGGCACCGATAAAACTAAAAATACCTTAGTATAGGTACAAAAGTGCTTCCTTAAGAAGTTATGGTCCCTTAAAAAAGGAAAAAGTAGGGGAGGTCGAGGTAGGTTGTTACACTGTAATAACACTGCTAACTTTGATCTAAATTTTATGTCATTGCAAAGATATTGCAAAAACCTTAAATTTTTGTATTACCGGAATTGCGATTCTGTCGACGATATGTAATTATTTTGATATGTATCAACCAAACCCAGTCTTGTAACAACTAACCCCACACGAATTGACCAAGGGTGGATCTAGAGAAATTCTCGGTGGCGGTAAATAATCCGGGAGGTACGGAGAACCCCCAGGCGATGATGTTAAAATATTACTACATATTTTAGAGGACGCTGTCGGCAGATAGATTTTTTTCGTGTGTCTTTTATCATACGTTTTAAGTTTAAATTGTACTCCGAATCGGAATAATCACATATAGGTACAAACTTTTGCGCCTTCTTATCGAAATAATAAATATTAAATAAAACATCAATTTCAACTAGAAATAACTGTACCTATTTAATTCGTTTTATATGTAGGTACTATTTCAACATCAATGTACCATTGTCAAAAGCATGTAAACCTAATAATAATTGAATAATGGTTTATACACCCGCGTAACTAATGTTGGAAAGAAACACTCGTACGACACTGCATTTATTAAAACATTGAAAACCAAAGCATACATACATTCATTAGTGGTTCTATAGTTAATAAGAATTTTAGGAAAAGCTATGGCGAGAAACTACTGACTGGAAGGCAAGGAACAGTGGATGACAGCAGTTACCAGAAAGGGAAATAGAAGAGGAAACTCCCAAATCCGAGTTAGTCAGGTAGGTACGTCCAGAATTGTAGGTATAGGTCACAAACATAGAAGAGCAAGGAACGACTGAAATAACACTAAAGGCAGCACTGCAACAGTCCCTGCAAATCAATGGACTGGCACCAGAAAGAGGGCACGGCCTAAAATGTATGGGCAGTTGATGTAAAGTAGGTAGAGGGAAGTGGAAGCTAGAAATAGGGAAGAGGGAAGTCAGTTCGCAACAGGTTGACGTAGAATAAAGACGTAATAATAATACTTTATTTTTATAACATGTATCTAATCTAGGGGTGTTCTATGAACTGTTCCGTCATACGGTTTTTTTTCTGTTATACCTGCATCATAACCTGGACAGCACTATGTCGATTATGCTTAATTTTTTTAATAGTCAATATACAGGGTGTTTCAAACCGACCCACACAAAAACGTTAATACGTTGTTCTATAACTTACTAGGGATGCACTTTTTTTTCTGGAGTGGATATTTTTCTTATAATAATCCTCCAAAAGCAAGAATTAACATCTGCAAAATCTTTTTTATTACGTTATAGAAGAACAAATTATTGGAAAAGCTTGAAGGACTTTGATATAGGCGGTATAATGTTATAATAATAACTCATTTATTTAGCTGTAAGCATACAGGGCCGCCTTACCCTTACATTATCAATGCAATTTTTATATCTTAACCTTTCATGCCTACTTGTTTTACTCCTGTTAACATTATAGAAACCCTAAGGAAAAGAAAGAAGAAAAAGAATTTTTTTTTTAATTTGGCGTTATAAAAATTTGCTTGATTTGCATACCACCACTTGCGATGATTATGTAATTGTAACAATGTGATTTGAATCACCTCTGTTTTAACATTTCCAAAACTTCCATTTTAACTTTTTGTAACAACTCAACTCCCATACCCATTAATATTTAATAACGAGCTGATCAACAAAGTTATTGTGCCAAATTTCGAGGTACGTATTTAGGGAACGATTTTAACTGCTCATCTTATTTAGATTATATTTCAAAAGGCTGCTACATGGTTCGAATCATTGCTGGAACACTTGGCTCTTCAGTGGCTAGGTAGCTTTAATTCCACGGATTTACTTTGATCTAGTCGAGTCACATTTATCTTATACTATCCCAGTTTGGGGGGTTGTCGGGTTAAATTGAATGAAATCTTTATCCTGCAAAAAAAGCGGTTAGGCCGAATTTTTGTAAAATATAATAAATTAACGTTGTCCTGCTTTATTAGAAACCGTTTGTTTAGTATTGTAAACATAAGTCTTTACTTCCACTATCCTCTATCTATAATTCCGTTTATTATTATGGCAATTGCAAACAAATACACCTATAATGCTTTACCCGACTTTATAAAAGTATGATCAACTCGTGAACTGAGCGACAGTTCAGAAAATCTGTAAAAAGGATCTTACTAATGAATGAAGATAGCGTCGGTGAATTTTTTAACTCTCTAACAAACGACAATATAGTTATCTTTTGAAAAACTGAATCCACCAAAACACGCTGGCATTAAAATTAATTTGCAAATGATTACTAATCCACATGTGCGCGCAAATGCAATTAAACACCTTTGTTCTATTTTAAAGGGCGATAATTGCATCCTCTGCAAAATATCAAATATCAATACCTGCGCTCACACTCGTTTTCTTCAGTGCTATTCATTTTGGGCGATTAAAAATTACCTGAAAAATATCGTTTATGCGCGACAGCCTACCCAAGCAGAATTATTTTAATACTTCAGATACCAGATATTGAGACCAGACATCCATGAAGTTTCAACCCGAATACTATAAGGGTAAGGATAAACACCAATCCAAGCCGGCAATTTTAAACAAATAAACTTACGATTTCTAATCGAAATAAAATTTCACAATTGCATTTTATTTCGTTTATAATACTTTTACGGTTTCCCCGTACTATTGGCTTGTTACTACTTTAGCTTTCATGGTTCCATTACAAGTGAGAGCCATTATTTATAGCTCTCCATAAAATTGAACGAGTGGATTTTTTATATAACCACATAAAATTATAAAAATAATAATAAAATCAAAATAATCCAATATTTTATTAGAAACAATGATCTAAACTGGGTGCAGGGGAGAAACCTGCAATCAGTGTTAAGTTTTGCATTTTATATAACCACATTAAATATACAAATATTTTTACAGCTATAACTGTTTGAATGTTTAGATATTATAATTATGTAAAGAAGCTACTATAACTAAACGAATGAATGGAATACTTGAAAAATGATATCACAGATTAATATAAAAAATATATAATTTTTTTTTAATTTAATATTTCTTTTAATATAACAATTTTGAACATACTACCATATTATAATTTTTAGTAGATATGTATACTAGATACCTATAAGTTTTCTTTTCTTAAAGTACATAATGAATGGAATTTGCGGATGAACAACATTTACTGCAAATATTGTGTGCGTCATATATTATATGTACACAAAATGATATGTTCCTGAAGAAGATAGTATGTGACTCACTTATTTTATTATCACGTTCACCACACCTAAGAACAAAGTTTTCCGTAGCGCCGCACTTGCTAATATTAAAATAATTAAGAGAAAAATTATCAAAATCAAACACACACATACCTACTACCCTTGACTGGTAACTTTATCAGTCAACGCTACTACTTACTATATTACAAACGATTCCATTGTAACTAATCAGTCAAAAAAAGAACTGACAATTACTAGTTCATAATTAATCAGGATAAACGGATAATGTTTGTATAAATTACTGTTGTTGTATGTAATAATTCAAAATCATGATGCTTCCTTAAAAAAATTCAACAATTTGTAATTATTTGCAGTTTGTATACAACCCTGTTCTCCTAGGGTATTTTATTCGAACCATCACTAGGTCCTCACTTGATAAGATTCCTATATAAAACCACAATTTACGCATTCAAAATTCTTCCGGCGTTGAAGACAAAATTTTACGCGTGAAAGCTGTAACTGGAACAAATTCTTTTAAAGAGTAATATCTTGATCTATCGTCTTGATCAACAGATGTAACATGTTGAAAGCAACATGGCTGTGATATGTGACTTTTTGGGGGTAACGGTGCAGGTTTTTGGGGTTTCTTTTCCTTCCTCTTTTTCTTTCCGGGCACAGATAACGAAATGTTTTCAGGACAAGAAACCAATTTTTCGATTTCCGCCCACATATCGTGTGCTGCTTGAGCTGTGTCAAAACTGAAACCGATTTGCAATGTGTGATCTGCAGAATAACACATTGTGTGAAATGCTTTCCCAGCCACTTTGTATGAAGATAAGTTATCAATTGTGTCTCTCCAAAGCATAAAGCAACTGCCGCGCTCAGCAAGAACGATCTGAATGCGTCTTTTATTCCTAGATCGAGCCTCTCCTACGTCCAGTAACACGAGAGGTATTCCTGTATATTTCAACTGCCAATCGCTATCTATTGGAGACTTTGTGTATAGGTTGGCCAAGGAACCGCTCACGTAAACCTGAAATAAAAACATATTTTTATGAGAAAAGCAAAAATTCAGCAGAGAAATGTTGGGTTGCCGTAAATATCGATGGAAGCTACAAAAGTATAATGCTAACTAGAAGTAGCTAAATCCATGTCTAGCGAGATCAGATATTTAGGGGCACCTTGTATAAGCCGACAACAAATTAAAATCTTTATTGGATTCGTTAGCTAAAAAACAAGAACCTACACAGAATAGGATTCTGAAACATTTCTGCCTACAGGCACTTTCTCCATTGAGAAATGGAGAAAGATATCATCAGAAAAAAATATTGACAAAGTACGGTTGTTGTTCTCTTTAGAATTTACGAGTTATTTGTATATGGCGACGGCGAGAGAAATTATCACTTCTGAATTAATTCTCACATTTCTCTTACGTAAAAATTTATACAATGCATATTTTGTATCTTCGAAAAATAAAATGTGATTTCACTTTATCTAATTATTTTACGTAATGCTTTTAGTTACTTATTATACAACATAGATTGTGACAATATATAAATAATTAGAAATGTAGTTGATCTTTGAGTTGCTTGAGAAATTACCCTCATGTGAAATTAGTCAAGTCATAATAATAATATTCAAGAAAGTTATTACTCTAAACTTCCAAGATTTAGATATTGAAAATTAGAACTAATTGATACAGGAAAGAGCTTCCAGAACCAGAAGTTTAGGTATTTCTGCAACCGCTGTTCTAGAACAATGCATCTGCATTTGGAATTATTTAATAATAAACACACGTTCGTACTTTACTCATTGGGGACGTGTTTAAAGTTATTTGATGATGAATCAGAAAAACATAAGGTGTTTGAATAACAATTAATTTATGATTACATGTTAGTTAGTCATAGTTTCCTAGTAGAGCATATGTTATGGAAAAATACGGTGATTCGATTATAGTAGTCAGTTTTTCTATGAAATAAAATGAAATAGGTATTAATGAATATGTTATTTTATCAATGGAAAATATTGCTAAACTACGAGTTTTACCTGATATTACCTACGTTTGAATCTGAAAATTATAATAGAAATCTTTATTTTACATTAAATTTCTAGTTAGTATATAATAATATTATTATAAAGTACTAATTTGATAACTGTTTCTTTAGTTAACGAAACCGTAGAGATAAAAGTTTAGGACACGATCTCCTAGCTCCTAGCATAATCTTATTTTTGCTAAGTCTGTAAAACTATTAATAGATAAAAAAAGCCTCATAGAGAGTACTACATTCTAATGTTAATTACTCCATTGTACTTGTGGTTTTGAAATTCCTCGACACCGGATGTCAGTATTCCATTCGGCAACTCTTACTAAATATATGGGTAATTTACTTTTAATCTGTTTTAATTGCGCGCATTTAAAAAAAACTCGTAGTATCGTACTACGTGATACCGGCGATACAGAGTAATAAATTAATGCATTCACACTTGAATTAATAATGGTCAGGGATATAACGCCCATTTTTCACAAATTTCTAGGTTAACAGTACGCCTACAGCTAGTAAACAATTTCAACAAATTATTAACAATTACATAAATGGAAAAACGAGTGAATAGTAACCGAGTTCCTGAACTTGACCAACAAATCGTGGGCGACCGACCATACGTAGTAGACCGCGAGAAATTGCCACGATATTTCTATGTGGTGGTCAATATACTTCTTCGTTCTTTCCAGGATACGTAACACATCCAGATATAACAACAACGGTATTAGGAACCTTTCAATATGGGCTATAAAACGCCATAGCTATCCAAGGAGTTTCCCAAAAATCAATTATTTCGAAAAATATTGAATGTTTTACATACTTTCGCCCCAAAGTGTGTAAATACCCTTTTATACCTGGAGAATTATTACATAACGTACAAAATGAATCGTGCATTAAATTAGGTACCTAGGTGCCGTAAATTCTAAAGTAGATGAAGATGTTAAAAAAGTCTTACTTTTGATTTTGAACGACCTAAGTATACAGCTACTTTGTAACTGCCGTACATAATTTAGAATCGCCTTGTATATTCCAAATTTAATGTTGATTTTTGATTTACCTTAAATTAGTTATAAAACAAGATGAGTATTTCAGATGACCTTCCGCTACCTTAATGTGTTCATTGCACCAAATCAAGTTGTCATTGATATGTCGGTTTCTATTACCCCCGCACTCCAAGGCTTAATGTATTGGCAAATATTGGAGCTGGTGCGACCTGAGTTTACGATACGAACTACACACCCACTACTAATATTAGAAATGTGACCTGCCTCTAGTAATCACGATTAATTTTCCATCAAGATAAACGACCCCGTTTCATAGCCAATTTGAAGCACTTCCTACGGCGATTTATTGGTTTCAGGTCTTCTGATACAAGTGCGAGTTATTGTCACCCTGTCTAGTAAAAAAAAGTAATCCAATTAACTTCTTAATTGAAACTCGATAGCTAATTATTCGCAAATATGATTTATTATTGAACTTCATTTGTGAATCCATATTTTCATTTAATTTTGATTAAGTAAATAATTAATTAAAGTACTAACACAAACATGTACTTGGATTGATTTCAAACGCATGAAACATACCGGTTATTGAATTGACGCCAAACACATTTTCATGTTATCTTTCAATTCCTTTGTTCTTCCCGTTGGTGTAACAAATAATAGTCCTACTTGAAATTGAAGCATTTAAGTTACTGATTTGAAGAAAAACGAATAAAATTGATTAATACATCAAGCTTTGTTAATTAGCGTCATCACACCTAAGAGGCGTTTGTATTTTATTTTTCTATAATACCAATCAACCATTAAGTAGAATGAAGACGAAAAATTATTAAATAAAAAATATTAGGAATTCAAATATTTTACGAGAAATGTAGAAAGTAATTTTCAGAATTGCGCCCACTTCTAGATACCTTTTAGCATTAGAAATTACAATTTATGTTGAAGGTGTTCAAAATAATAGTATTGGCCTACACAAATGACATACTTTTATTATTGTCTTCCTGAATCGTCTTGGTATGTGTTGCTTTTAAAAAAAATCTATTCTGAAAAAAATTACCTGTGTTTTTAAACCCCTGAAAAACGTCTCAACTTGCTGCCTCTCGACATCAGTTACTTGTCCTTCAAGGGGCACTCTTTCTTCCCTATCATCACGTTCCATTTCATCGCTTTCAGCTCGTCCCTCGCTCCCATCTTCCCTTTCGCCGCAACTACTACCGGAAGCAGTTGTACTCGAATCGCCACTTCCTTCCCCGGTGGATGACAACCTCCTACGAGGTTGGTCGTTTCGATAAAGTAATCCGTGGTATGAGTCATACTTCTGAGAGAAACGATTTATAGCATATTCCGGATTCTCATGTTTCGAGTTGATGGAAATTGAGGATATTCTTTTTTCAAGAGGTGCTACTGTGGATGAAGAGTAAGGATGTTCTGTTGAACTTGGCATGTTGAAGTCCTTGCTTGCGGTAGCTGCAACAAAGACAATTTGATTTCTTTAGTATTTGCTTCTAGTTTCCATTCTCTTGCGCGTTTTGCAATCACGTGTATTGTTAGCAAATATCAAATGTTTTTGACATGCACGCGCCCACTTTTCTTGCGACAATAGTGACAGGAAAGATAAGTTATCTATACCTATGTAATGGTATAACCAAATGTAAATCCCGAATGCAATCATTATTACGTATTTTAGTTTTTCCAGGGGTATTAATTGATCCGATAGGTTGCGAATTCTTTTAAACACACAAAATGGGATTTATTAAAACACCGGTTTACTGCTACCTACAGTAATTTAAAAATAGATAAACATTACACACACTTTAGGTCATACCGAATGCAGCCTGCAGCCGCAGATACACATTATATGCCTATGCCTGCAACTATACTTCTCGCCGGTTTCACCAATCACGTGCGCGGATTTAGCTACCCCGTGTATTATTTTTACCGATTCAACTGGGTGTAACTACTATACATACTTCTAAACGATATTGCATTTAGTACATCAAATATCAAGGGAAAACATACACTGCAAAAACACCTAAGAGGAAGTACAGATAAATACATAATTATCAATCAAGCCTAACGAGCCGAGAAAAAGAGCAAGGTCAAACAGTAAGTCGTGCTATTTATGTTATTTTTTTGTAATATAGTATAATGAGACTCAGATTAGTTGTATTTAAGACGACAAAGGCAATATCGTAAGGTGGGATGCATAAAGTAATTATTGATAAAATTTTTTATGGCGTTTGATTTTTTGCTTTTTCTATTGATGCATTTTTTTTAGATTTGCGTGTCCTTGTGGATTAATTAACATGACTGTTGTAGGTATTAATTAACTTTAATGGTGATAATAATAAAAATCTGCAATTTCCGTTGCTCTTTTTAATATAAATGTCAACTTGAGTAATCTTATTTGGGATGTACCTACGTTGCAAAATTTCCACAGGAAGTGAAGTACACACATAAAAGCATAAAAACAAAGTTCATTAGACTAAAAATAACTCGAATGTCTTCTGAAAGAACTATATATTCACGTTAAGATTAAGTTTATCTCCATGGTTGTGAAACGCCACCCTTTGTTAACCTACTAACAGCTTTTTAATTTATATTCGAGTTATTCGAATTTGACGAAACATACCTCTGGCCATTGTTCAGCATTATTTAATAAAAAATTGACATCTTCATTAATTCATTCTTTTGAAATTTATTTCCCAATACTTCGCCCTTTTAAATCCGTTTACTTAATATCCTATAAAACGTTTTTCACACATTAACTTCGCAAAGAGCAATTATTAATTTAATTCTGTATTTACAGTTTACGTGACATATAATCAATAAATTTAGACCTATACCCGACAAATCCGACTGTTAAAACGAAGGAAAGTGACTTCAACTAGAGATCATATTAAACTTAAAAGAACGTAACGAGGAAGTTAATAAATTTCCCAAGGAGCTGCAGAACTAAATAAATGCAATATTGTTTCTTTTACTAGTACGTGCGAAGTAGGACACAAGAGATCAATAGCAGTCACCGTTGCAGATTTTGAATTATTTATGGCCACGTTTGTAATACAGGTTGTATAGTCTACTTATTCTGGTGATAAAGTCTTTTAAGTTACATAACCATGCATAATTATTATAGTTATGAAAAGGTAGCTAGTATTTGCGGTCATTAGAAAATATCGATTTTTAATCTATATTCCTTAATCTTTAGAGAAAGCAAATTGTTCAAATTAATCTTAGAATGGTTCTAAACAATACCTAGGTATACTAATAAATCTGTAACAATCGCCTCTATCGAAACACAAAAAGCGGGTTTGTTTAACTATTAAGCCGGAAAAAATAAAGCCAAGCCATTTAGACCAAGAGAAAGATACCTTCCACCTTGCTTCCACCAGTAACAACTAATAATAAATATTTTTACTGAACATTGTCATTTTAAAATAATTTTCTCCAACGGAGATAGGTACAGCAGAAAAATCTGATTAAAAATACGATTCCGTTCGCTCAACAGAGGATAAGTGTAACAAAAAATAAGCTCTCCTTTGTAATTTGAGGGTTGAGAAAAAAAAATTAAACAGCTACAGTTTGAAAAGGCCAACAACATATTGATGGATTCCCAATTTTTTTGCTTAGATTCTTAGAAGCACCCTTTCCCAATGAACTGTTAACTGTCCCGACCTTTCTACTTTGTTGTCCATTATAGAAGCATATCATACTCTTCAACCGTAAGAAAATTTGAGAGCTGTAATGAAATCATTCAATGAAAACTGAAAACGGAAATTACACTTCATATACTTCAGATTATGTTGTTAATAACGTTCCACGTTAATTTATATTCTACAATCATTTCATCATTATTATTATGCTTTTCGAATACTAAACAAAATGATTTATCCAGTGGGTTACGGGTAATGTTCCTAACGCATCACAATGTTCAATGGCCAGACATCAGAGTTATTTTTAAAAGTTCACGTTAAAAACGGTTTGATGTTATAAACTAGGCGGGGGTTTAAAAGAGATTAATATTGCAAAAAGCAGCTGAAAATACCGAAAATCTGCACTCTCCGAAAATAGATGCCATGGGTAAACTTGCGTCGAAAATTGACAATCAATGAGGAAACGAGTCGTGAAACGGTGCAGAAAACTGAAAGTAATTCAATCTAACGAATCTGGAACTAGATTCTGACGCGGTGAACGTTTACTCATCCTAGCCCTACCTGTTAAATTGGAAATTAGTTTTGATATAAAATAGTAAAACATATTATCACTCTGATAATTGATCCTACTAGCACATATTAAAATGTTGACATTGAACGTAATTTTATAAAAGTTAATTTCATGCCTACCAAGAGCTTTTACGACGCCGGCGCGGCGCCACCCACTTGCACTTACAAAGTAATTTAACTGGAATATTTATCTACAAATACATGGTTTTAATTAAGTAGGTATACTAACTTTAAAGGGCGATTTCTTGAAAAAAGGAGTATCTTTTACAAATAACGATTCCGAGTTGATGTAAATTTATACGAAAAGTTAAACCAGAAAGCCTTAACATCAAGAACAGTACATATTACGTGCAAAAACTTCAGTAATTAAGAAAACTGTTGCACATCTACATGCTAGGTGGAAAACACTTGGAAGTTTTGTATTATTATTAATCATTTTGTATCTGAATTTATCTCCAAACTCACGCTTACTTTTGTACTATACTGCGCCACCCATAAATTCAGACGCTTCGTTTAGCAAATATATTCCTTGCTTTTATAAGGAAAAGCTCTGAACGTTAGTTTGGCTGCATTGTTGCAAATGTGAAATTTCAGCAAACAGAAACTTAAAATAACCATTAATTTTACTCAAAGAAGATTTTAAATGTGACTTTCATCACTTCTTATATACCAACTTGCGCTACGCTGCAATACACATGCATGTGTTTTCCCAGTTTTCATTCATGCTAATTAATTTAAAAGACCGGAGATGGTATCTTTCTCTGGCTTGTCTCGTAAATAAATAAAGATGACCATTTAATTTTCTACTTGTATAGTTGCTTAAGTACTTAAATAATAACAATTAGAAGGGGAAATTTTGTTTAGTGATGAAAGCAAGTTAATTTGTGAATAAACGAACATTTCTGAGAACATTTGAAATTATGACAGAAGTATGTTACTAAATAAAATCTGCTTACATTATTGCAACGGTTTACATCATGTTCGCACAAAGAACATAATAAATGAGAATGATATATTATTACAGCAAAGCATGCACGTACTGCATATTCAAATTTACAGTTACGAAAAAATGACCCCGGTCATTTCATAACTTTCTAGCAAACGAACGTGACTGTTAAATTTGTTACTACAAATAAAATAATATGAGAACAAAAGTAAAATCTGTCAAAAGTTTCATGGTCGTACTAAGATTTTGATTTGCCGATCACCACTTTCGCCAGGATCTTATTATTTGCGCCCGCCTTCACTCCAGTGAGTAAACACTAAAGAGATAGCCGAGTGTGAAAGTAAAAAGTGTGATACATATAAATTTTGATTTTGATATTTATGGCTTCGAACTGAAAAACAACATTATAAAGTAAAATGACGCGTATACGTGTTTATGTTGTTCAATAAAAATAATGAAAATGTAAATTTTTTCAATGGTGGAATATAAAGAATGGAATATAAAGAATAGGATGTACGAATACGAAGAAGCGTATTTATTTAGAGTTCTGTAGGACAAAAATAATTAAAAAAGGAAAACCATGGAGTTACCAAAAGCAACCCCATCTTCTCAGTTTACCCGGATCTTCAGCTTAGCAGCGGCAGATATAAGTTCCTGATGGTCAAATTTTCATCCCTCAATACAGTGCGTAAATGATGTGTTTACCGACACAAAGAAGATCGCCATACTGATTGTATTTACTTTATGAGAGTTACTTATAACTGCACATTGGACACCAAATGTACAATTTTTTTTATAACCCTTCCGCCAAAAAAACTTTCTTTGGAGGAAGGGTTTTAGAAGGACATTAGATCGTGGGATGAGATCTGAAACTTTCACGACCATTGCTAATCCTCACCCCGTAAGTCACTGTCACTGGGGGAACGTATAAAAGATTTTGATCATGGGGGGAACTTACCACCATTAATTTTCAGAAGAATTTGCATTACCGGAAATGAATTGTTTGCGAACAAAATTGAATAATTTGAAATCAAAGCTGTAACCACCTTAATTTTAATAAATTAATAAAAGAGCTGCAGTTCGTTAATGGAGTTGAAACTTGAAACTTTTAATTTATTCTATAATACCCTTTTGTTTTATATTTTGCATACTTTACTTAACCAACCAAATTTTTATTAAGGTAAGGCTGATTACAGTCTTGAAGTGTTCAGTAACACTTAAAAGAGAAAATTTAATTTCCGCTTCAAAGTTATTAAATTGCTTTGCATACTAAGAGAAATAGACCACGGTTAATAATGTATATAATTAAATTAAGGCCCGGTTTATTCACCTACCAGTAAAGTCCCCAGTAACTACTTGGCAATTAACTCTATAGGTTACCCGGGTAACCTATAAAGTTAATTGTCAAGTAGCTACTCGGGACTTTACTGGTAGGTGAATAAACCGGGCCTAAATATCTTTACAACCTGTACGAACGAATTAAATAAATTCCTTGAAATGAGTGTAAACAATACCCGATTGTCTTGATTTAGGGCCGGTTTTACAATAGAGGAATAAGTTATACCCCCGACAATTGTCATGGTTACAATTGTTAAAAGAATTGTAACCATGACAACTGTCGGAGGTATAGCTTATTCCAGGTATATACTAGTATTGTAAAACCGGGCCTTAATGTAGAATGACGTTCGTTTACTTCCAATCATTAATCGAAATCAATTTCGCCGATTAAAAAAACGCTGAAAGCATTTCTGTGTCTTAGATGAGTCAGGTAATGTGAAAAAATTAGGTTACTATTGCAAAGAAATATAATAACAATTTGATGTCACAAAGCTGACAAACCTGTTTAAAGTGTTATAACCTGCAATAAGTAGTCCATGTGCCGCTGTGTCTACACGCATGAATAATTATTATACATGATGGTAACATGAAATTATGAAACGGCATGGTTTGAACAACTAAAGCTAAAAGGTTCAATGTCTCCCGCTAAAGTTAGTTATACACTACGTGACGATGAAATTAATTCCATCCAATTAAATTTATGCATTCCAAGTCACAAATGGTTTAATAAATTCAACCATTAAAGCAAGTAATATTATATGATGATTACAAAGACTATACCGACACAGTAGTCCGGTAAATCATTACCGTTAGAACTAACTCTCTTTCAAATGCATTCCTGACATTCCCGAACATTTTTTCCTTTACACAAAACTAAACTGCAAATACAATGCTTTGCAAGTTTATCCGGAAAGAAAATCCGTATTGCAAATAGAGATAAACGGAAGTAGGACAACAACGTGAAACTGGAAAAATGAAAGCTGCCCAAGTATGTGTGTGGTAATAATTATTATTAAACCTGCCTTCCTTAGACGTCAAACTGAGTATGGCTATTTTATTAGAGGACTGAACCAAAAGTGTTATAATATGTCAAATCTATAGAATCAGAAGTGGTTTATATTATGTAGTACTTTAGCCAATTGGTTTTGAAAAATACTGGAAACACTCAACTCTAACAAGATTGTTTCTTATGTCAGACAAATCTAAATCAAATACTTAATAATTATTTTCTAATCAATGTTAGGTATGTTTATGACCGGTTTATGACCTAAATTGAATCTTTGATAAAACCGATAATGGTCAATTAATTCACTGATAACTACAGCATTTCAGTAGCAATGTTTGGAACAGTACACTAACCACTGTTGTGGTTGAAGTTATCAGAGTATGAAAAGTCCAGTATTAAGTAAATGGTATACCTATTACGTGCAATCTATAATATTATGAATACCACCGCAAGTATTATTTATACTTCCAAGAATTGTTGGTTTTTATGTGAATTTAATAATTTTCCTTGACCATTACTGTTACTTTAAGAATTAGAACATATCAACCGTTAAGTTAAAACAGAAGGAACAAACTAACAAACTAAAGAACAAAGATGCGTTTCCTACATGAATCTTAATTGCTCCTACGAAGACTTTAACTTTCATTTCTAAATAAGAAACAAGAAAACCAATTAAAAATAGCATTTCTCTTCGGGTCAAGTTCTCAAGGAGTAAAGAATAAGTAATGGGAGGTTTCTAGGGTCACGGTAAATAATACGACAGTGCAAGAGATAATTTCGCTACTTGAGACTTTATGCATCATGAACTTTCATTTCATTACAAGTACTACAGGACATTTATGCCTTAGTAGCATCGTTTATTTGCCTTGCTCTCAATACATTAGATAGAAGGTTGATTTAAAAGAACAGGAACAGGTCAAGTTCATGAAAAACAAGCATCAAGGTAGAAAGGGTATAAATTCAAAAAAGCTGGAAGTACTTGCACTGTATTAAGATTGAAATTCAAAACTTCCTTTAAGTTCAAAGGATTTAAGTTCTAAACACCTGCATCCCGTATTGTAGTGCAGATATTATGCATGAATATGGGGGGTGGTTGTATCGACATACCTATAGGGATATAAACAAATTAGTTCTGAAGTCTGATAAGACTACTGCTGGTATATTTGTCTATTCCACAAAAATCACCTGTAACTTGTCCTGCCCTAATAAAAATACCTAACTTAACAAACCTTGTAAATCATTTTGAAATTTTCAATCAAATTACTATCCCAGTAATCACCCTAAAGTTTGCTAAAACATTATTCTATACTTACTGACAACCTAATAATCTATTCAAGTGGCTGGAACAGATTGAATTTCGTATTTCGTGACGCAATTGGAAAACGTTAGCATGAATGAGCAAGTTGAAAGTATCATTGTCTGGCTAAAGACTTATAGAATACGTAATGCATGGAATTTTGCTATCATAACAATGACATTTTCGATGTCTTTTAGTCCAGGAAAAGCGAAAGTTGCATCATTTCTTAACATCGTTAATCCATGTTACCAGTTTATAATTAAGTAATTTATATGAATATTAAATATATTTACGTAAGAATTTGTATTTTCAAATTTGTTCAAATAAAATTAAGGAACACGAATCTACAAACACTTTTATGTCAAAATGACTTAATTTAATAAACTATCCTTTGCAAGCAAATTTATAACCCGTAATTCCCTTCGAAATTTGTTAATTTCCGTTCTATTAATTTGGAATAAAAAGACAAAATTACTATGATAAGAAGGCTCTGTTGGAATTTTTATAGAAATTAAAATAAAATGCCTGAACCACAAAAGCGTAATAATAACAAGGACATGGAGATACGGTAGGATGGCTGGTGGAATTTACGTACATGCAGAAAAACTGTCTAGATATTAGAACAGAACACACTTCAATATCTACAGTTGATTCGTCTATATTAGTAATGTTGACTAATTACCACGTAGCTGGAGGTAGGTTACATACATTTTTTGTGAAAAATTAAAACGCCCCTTAATGCCAGAATTTCTTTCGTCAATAATGCCCCTCATTTTAGTCGTTCATTAAACTACAACACAAGATTAGAACGACATATATTACTCATAGAAAAATACAGAGCACTTAAACTCTTTGTTCTGACAATTGTGTATCTTTCATAAAGATAAATCAGTTTATCATATTTCCCGTTTCCTAACCATTTTAGTATTGAACAACAAAGTCGTTTTTTTATCAACGGGAAAATACGAACATAAAAATATTCCCTCAATGTACTGAATTTTTTGTACATTATCCAGCACATTAAATTTAACAATAAACCATTACAAAGCCTTTGTTTATTACAGAAGGTTCCTTGTCTATGCCTTATTGTTATTAAAATATTTCTTTCGCAACTTTAAAGATAGCAACAAGATCAGTATGTCTTTGTTCGTCGCGTTTTAGGTACATATTAGATATTACTGCAGCTTTCGCCAATAGACATAGAATTCCATATTATTTTAAGCTAATTTTATGATTTTATTTTATTTAGTTATATTTTTCTATTGGTCTACCAATAAATTTTACGCAATTTTTTTCTAGTACCTATCGGAATAGTTTTCTTTTTAGAGAAATTGTCTTACATTTAGAAATAAAATTAAATTGCTTCAGCATACTTGATTTGTGAATGTCTTAATTTCCTTCAACGTTTTTTTGATTATTTTATAATGTGGACTATCCTTTGTAATTAAGTTATAGATGGCAAAAAACTAATGATCGTTTCCTGTTTTGCCTTTTTATTGCAAGATTTTATTACTTAACATTAGGTGCATAGGTATAAATACATTTCGTAGTCACTTTAATTTATCTTTTTTCTAGCTGTAGCAAGATTGTAATTGATCAATCACATTTTATTCTTGGTAAATATATCTACCTCCTGTAGTAATCATACTTAGTAGTTACAATCCTCCAAACTGAAAATAGGTAAACATTCCAATGAACTACCTGTAATAGCTATTAACAGCTAAAGCTGGTACTTCTTGCTTTGTTAAGCAAGAAATAAAGTGTCTTAAGTACCTACTTAATCCCAGTACAGCTATTTACTTAAATTTCTAAACTTTCCTAGTTTGGCTTAAATTTCACTCTTTCATTTCCATAATCTTTATTGCAAAACAACACAGCTTTACTTAAAGTCTAGTATACGAAAAAAAAATATTTTCAAAGATTTACTTATTCATTTAATTATTCGCACGTTGTAGTTTTTTATCAACCATAATAAAGATTCATTAATTCTTGAAACGTAAACTCGAAAATACAGACAGAACTGCGTGGACAATTTTTAAACAAAAGATTTATTGACACAACCATAACCAGACTTGCAGAATAGGTATTTTAAAGTCGTAACAGACATAGGTACTATAAGTTTCCAGGAGTTTGAAAAATTTCAGACTCAACCTTATGAATATTTAGAGGGCAATTTGAATTCCTTAGTAAACATCCACTGCAGTCACCCTAGGGACACGTAATTCTTCAAGAATGTTTAAAATGTAACCCATCAGAAAACAGGTAACTCAACAGGTTTTTGCTACCCTAAAGAGCAGACGAAATGTGTTCACCGCGAAACAACTCCTACGTAGTAGGACTAGCAGGTAGTTCTTCATGGATGTCTTCAAATCGGAAGAAACACCATCTGTATGACGTAGAGGCTGATAAGAGCTAGATGAACTATACATCAACAAGAAGAACAGCCATGTAACCGTGTGATGGTGAATTCCTTCAGGCGTTACAGGTTTGAAACGGTCAGCGACCTGCAAAGCTGATGGCCGGGGTTTGCAGCCCAAACGGCCTGCAGAGGAAAATGCTAATGCAAATTTTTCATCAGAATGATTCATGTTTTAAATGTATGTTGTAGTTACCTCTAGCCATTTCTCTTTGAAGTAGGTTAATGTTAGGATGCTTTGAAACACAGAACACACACAAATGCTTCATTTCAAATTGCATTGTTAATGTGCAAGTGAGTATTTTTTGTTAATTAGTACTGTCATATATCGTTACTTATAGCGGGAAGACTACTAGTTACGCAGTTACAAAAACCTGCTTTAATATAACTGACTTTTATGTCGCACACATTAATATCTGGTCGATTAAAAACGTTATGCTATAATAACGAAACTATAAATAATTTTGCAGTTAAAAGCGAATGTGTTAACGGATCAACTTCATGAAACTTTCATCAATTTTGCTATCAAATTCCACTGGACCTGCAATCGTACACCTTAGTTGCTTAAACTGAACTTTCGAACTCATTTAGGTATTGGTAGTCAAGAAAATATCAAGTAGGTATCTGGTTCTAGATTAGCAAATCCAAATTACAAATTTTAAATGCAATTTGCCAATATTTAATTGCATTAAAATAGGAGAAGCTAATAAATTGGCCTTTCACATGTTCGTAGTTTAGTTTGCCGTAGATACTCCTTCCCAACAAATACTGAATATTAGTATAATACGTCGTTTTGTCTCTATTTTGAAGTACGAATAAATAAATGAAATAGTTCTAGGAAAGAACGTCCAAGGAGTTTCCAGAGGTGGAAAATGGGATGTACACAACCGCAACTGGTACCCTCAGAATTACTGTAGCCAGGAGAAGCAAGCAAAAAAGACTTTGTGATACCGATAGCATTGTAGAGCATTAGCTGCTTATCAAACACCACACAAAAACATACTCAGATACTTTACTACTGATGCCGATCGCTGAAAAACATTAGAGGGTATATCGCACCAACTCACATACTTTTCGTAGACTAGATTCAGACTAGAAGATAAACATTCCATACCTATTTATAATAGAAGTAGCAAGAATATGTACATACAGACACAATACATGAAAATAGATCGCAAATAATTTCGAGGGAAGAGTGGGGCAATCCCTTCAATGTCCTGGGGTGTGAATAATGTATCAAAGATAGAAAAGCTGACTATGATAAATATAAATCAATTTTCTACGATGTTAAATGGATATTGAAGAAAAAATAAGACACGAAATATCAAGAAAAAAAACAAATTAGAAATAGAAGTACTAAATCCGAATATTTGTGAATTTCGACAGATATTAAAAGAACACGTACATACAATAAGAACATTGTTCAAACCGTTATTATTTCAAATCGAACTTTTAAATACTACCTCTTAGCATAAATTACCAGTACAACAATAGCTGAGCACTGTAAGTACTACCAAACTACAGGCTAGGCTTTTTGTGACAACATGAAGCAGTTTTAATGTAACTTGACCTCATAGCAACATTTTAATTTAACATAATTCATTTTTGAATTGCATAATTAAATTTCGTTTGAAATGTCATAAAATTACTTCGCAAAGAATAAGCTGGTTGCTTCACCTACAACAATAATAATTCTTACAATTCTCCTTGTAAAGCTTAATAATAGTAATTGGTTTAGCCTTCCAAATAGCAATGCATTTGTGTACATTAGAAAATCTGTACTCCTCTTATTAATTATTGTCCACATTATTTAAGGAGTTGCATTAAATTATAATACCCTAGTCATTAGATAACAATAAGCTGGCTGCTAATTGATTTTTCCTAGAAAGTATAATTCGATTTGAACTTCAGATTAAAATCCAAAAGAGAAAATTAAATTCGCAGAAACCGTAACTCAAGCGATATCCGCTTAAAATAAATCGAAACACTAGGCGACATCAGCTTTTGTTTCCTTTTCTTATATTTTATAGACAGCATTTACAGAATCTGTTCCAAGTTTAATTCGCTTTTAAATAATGTTCACTCATGTGGAACTAAGGAGTTAAAGAATCATCGAATCCGGAATTTAATCTTGTCACGATCATTTTGACACTCGAAACCAAGCAAAATGTTAATTTGGATGACTAGGACAAAGATAGGCTGGATAATAGTTTATTGCATTAAGCTCAAATGACGTCAAGTTCGTGTCTCAAAGCTCGTGGTACCAACGTTCTCATCGGTGAATCACGACGTGACTATAAAAATATTCTAGCAAACTGTACAGACGTCAAAGTAACATCTTGAAGTTTTATGAACTTTCCACGGATTACCAACTCTGCAAGAGATTTAGTAAAAAGTTTCTATCAATATGAAACAAAACTAAAAGATCTTACTGGCTGTTCAGAATATTACTTAATCTTAAATTAAGGATTAACCTAAGCCCTATAATTTGGTTTGTAGATTACGAGCCCATTCATACATCTGACTTTTTTTTAACACGACTTTCTACTAGTAGTAGTATTTCCAAAAGCCGGCATCCCATTTCCATATCAAATAATAATTGGTCAACATTTTTCTGACAACGACGATCCCTAGGGGTGGGAACCCTAAACATTTGGTCACGTGATCAAACTATGTGTATAGGTCAATCAATCAGCGCTAATTGTTTAATTATCTAATACATAGCTAATGGGTTTCATAAATTTGTCCCTATAACAACCGGGAATAAATGTTGGATTTATAAATTGAAACACCTTTTAGAATATTTGACGGATTACCCTCCAGACTTCAAATCCGCAGCAAATGGCTACAATTAATAAATCAGCAAAAAACATTCTGGAAATAGTTTTATTCGGCCAACAAATAATTTGTTGAGGCTATACCAACAAATACAAATTTGTTGGGGTAACACAAAAAATATGTTGCCATGTTATTATTATTTCCTGTCACGAATTGGTTTTCCTTAGTCAACAAATAATAACATGGCAATGGCAACATATTTTTTGTGTTAAGGGAGGATCTTGGTTAATTTCAATCATTTTCTTTGGAACCACGATAACATTCACATTTTAAAAAAAATTAATTTTGGTCCCTATAGCACCCTAAAGAAAAAAATACTCTAATTGACCCTGAAAACCGTTTTTTTGATCGTATTATTCTGAAGCGAGTAATCCGAAATATCCGATATTCGCTGAATCGCGGATATTTCGGGTTACTTGTTTGAGAAAAGCACGATCAAAAAACGGTTTTCAGGGTCAATTAGGGTATTTTTTTTCTCTAGGGTGCTATAGAGGGCAATGTTAATTTTGTTAAAAATGTGAATGTTATCGTGGTTTCAAAGAAAACAAATTCGTACCTAAGTATTTGTACGTAGGTACAGCCCATCCTTGGGTACAGCCTCAACAAATTACTTGTTGGGCGAACGAAACTTTTTTCAGAGTGTATGCTTATACCAAAACCTCATTATTCTGTTCTATTTAAACTGTGCATTATAATAATTATCGTGTTTATAACTGATTATTCGATTTATCATGACGCCATATTTGAATATTATTATTATCTTGTTTGAAGGTTGATATATTATTTACCCTCTAAAATTTTCAAATATAAGTACACAGAGATAACTTTTATTATCTACGTAAATACATATTTTCTATTACTTCCTGGAAACAGAAAATATCCAAACTATCTTACGTACACGTACTCCATATATTTTCAATAGAACATTTCAAGCTGATTGTTAGAGAATTTGAGATTATTAATTCAGTTAAGTAAAAATATACTATACTAGTTAATACAATCAATACTTGAGAGTTTACGGATTACAGAACAATGACTCACAACTATCAGAAAATACACCCAATAGGTATATGTTTACATGCAGTAGTTAACAGAATCACATAACAATCGATAATTTTTAAACCTAGGGACGTAGGGTAGTTCTGAACTTCTGATTAAAATTTAAGCATCTTTTCGAAAACAGAAGACCAGCAATTCGAACTGCAGTAAATAAATTATGCATTTTAAAACTTTATCAAACTAGAAAATTAAAAAGCATTCCTTCAGAACTAAATAGATTTTTATTGTATCAGGCAGCTAGTAACAAAGGCAAAATAACTTTTAAATGTCAATGCTATTAGTTCATGTAAAATAGAAGTATACATTGCACAAAGGTGCAATTCAATTGTACATTATTAATACCAACAAACGAGATCGTTAGGTGCACATAAATGGTGTATATACCTACGTTTATACGTTTTCAAATAAAAGTTAAATTTAATCCAACAGTGCGGCACGACACGCGTGTGCTAATTAAATTTACGCATCCCTTAAATTTAAAAAACTTGGTACTGATAAGTAAACTCACCGTTATGTAAATTCTAAATCCTTTCACTACGAATATGTAAACCTCCCAAAATCCATCAAAATATTAAGGGTTGATTGCTTCCTACGATGTGCCGCAAAAGACGCACTTTTTAAAACACAAATTTTGAACACTAAACACAATTGGAACCATTCACTTTCATGAGAAACTAAAATTTATAACTGGTAAAGTTACGCATGAAAAAACTTGAATCATCATACACGCATTTTCAATTACTAAACACGTTAAAAAACTTTAATACAGGTGTGTAACTCACCTGATTGTATACCAACAACCACGTAGAAGCTAAAGCAAGTGACGAACAAGCGCCAAACCATAGACTTGAATTTGCGCGCGCAATGAATCCCTACTCTCCAGCTATAATAGCTGTAGATAGCTTCTTCGTTGCTCTTTTTGAAAACTTTTATCTTTGTTTTAAAATGTTTAAATCCTGCTGAGGGTTTGCTAATCTCGGATTGGAGTGTCGTCATTTCCACGATAACGTTTTTCTCAAATATATCGTTATAAATTAACTTGATTTTACTTTTTTTAAAGTCGGGCTACATTGGTCATTTTTTTAACAAACTTAGTCATTAACTTGTTTTTGTTGTTAAAAGATACATGATGAAACATGTGACGGTATTCTTCCATCATCGACAATTATAACTAATTTACACATTTATTATTTTCTCTAGCAGTACAAATATTATTGCTGTTGATTATTCCACCTCGATGATCATTTTAATTTTTTTTACTTTAGATATTCAGCTGATTCGTCTTAGGTCTTAGCAGACTCAGTCTGTATATACAATTTTGTCCGAAAATAAGAACCTTAAACCAAAATAATTTAATACAAATACATAAAAGAATGATGAGAACCAACGCAGTTTGAGGTGCAGAGACGGCTTAGACGGTCATGCGAAAACAGCCAAAAAATCGAAAGTGACAGAAATCACATTAACTCTTTATTTTTCACTTTTTGAAGCCAGAAAATGTTCTTCATTTCCCGTTGGGTCGTTTCGATACAGTGTATTAGAGAAAAAATTGAGGAATGTAGTTATGCAAAATCGAGAAGCGACATTTCTCTTTCAGCTGATTTGTTCTTATTTCAACTAACATGTGGCATGAAACCGGTTTCATTTATTAGTTTTATCTTTGCAATAATTAAAAGTCTTGAAATTATATTTAATACTTGATAAATCTAGAATTAAAAACAAACTTCAATCAATTATTTCAAAAAAATCCTAGACCGCGCAAAAAAGCCAGACGTTTATAATGTGATTTTCCCATAACGAATTATACTGTAGACGAAAGTAATTATTCTTAAGCACTTCTTGCATTGTAACAAAACTTAACCATTATCTTGGTAGGCACACAAGTGGGACACATTTTGTCGTTGTACTATTACGTCATAGCTTAATTATTAAAACGTTAAAGACGTCCTATTTAATTGCTATTTAGCTGGATTCAAATTTAACATCTCATAGGATGATTTAGCGGTTATGCACCCGTAAAAAATTGTATAGATTGTATAGGATGGAACAAAAAACGGATGTATGTTGTATTTGGATGAGAAGGGTCAATTAAAAATATTAATTACTATTTCATAGACTCCCTATCTAGCGCTAGTATGAGTGCATGATATCATAGGTAAACATGAATTGTGTGTAGACAGGGTGTTTACTAAACGTCTTTCCGAAAATCATCCAAGTACAAAAACATCTTAAAATACCCCAAGGTATAACAAGGAATAACTCCCTTAATTTGTACCCCATGTTTAGTAAACAGTTAAACAGCCTGTATATCCATTTTGTTCCATTTCGCATTAATTATTGATAAAGTACATCATGTGCTCTACTGATACTGAAGACATTTTTTGTGATAAATTAATACCTAATGCGGTTATTATTTTAATCCAAGCAATAACAATAATGCTAATCCCATTTGCCCATTTTGATCATATTATTATACATTTACTAAAGTTGTAATCTATTGGAAACGAGTACATAACGTAATAACGTCTTACTGCTGCACATTACTGTTAAGATAAGGAATCGGTGTACATACGTATAATGCATATATGAAATGAAATAAACTTGAACACGAATAGCAAGAAATTATATTGTATGCCAAATGCTGCAAAAAAAATTAGTTTTATCGGTGGTTCGTGTTGTGTTTTTTTCAGCCATTTTAAAGGCATCCGATCCGGCATTATATTATAGTCGGACTTTGTTATCCGCGAAGAAATAAACCAAATTTTTATGCTCAACCGGCTGTGGATTGCACATAAATAATATTTAATAAACGTCTTCAAATTATATTTAATTGCAGAAAAATACCTTTCTTATTATAACACTGCAAAAAACTAAAGACGTTTCTTTTAATTATTCAAAAGAATTACGACTCCGAAGGTTATCCTTATTAAAATTCTGTTAATTACGTTATTTCACAACAAATCTCTAGAAGACGTTAAAAGAAGGACATATTTTTAGTGTGCTAACGCCAGAAAATGCAACATACAATTTTAATGTGCGCAGGTAATTAAAGTTAGTACGGACATAAATTATTAGAGTTATAACATTTACAAGTACGTGAACAATCCGTGATTCAAAAGTTGTGTAACATTGAAAATTTACGCTGGAAGGTAACAAAAGGCGTGCGATGTGCTAACTCTAATATGACTAGGACAAATCGCAATTACTACCACGAAATGTGCTACAATGTAATATTGTAAAATGGTGTATCTATATTATTTTAAAAGGTGCTTTTTGTTACAACAGAACCGTATACAAGCAAACAGAACATGGCTGATGTTAACCATAAAGATAACTCTGATATATTATATAGTGTTTGTCTGTATACACAACGGAATTACTGAAAATAAACAAAGATAATGGGGAAATATACGCAACACGACCAGTAGTTTTATATTTACTATATACTTATATAGCAATATTGGAAAACCATGATTTTGATTCATCCTTCATGGAAATCAGGAAGAGGAAATATATTACACATTTTTATTTGCCTGTAGGTAAAAAGTAAAGCATCATCTTAAGCAAAAAAATTAACACCGCTATTTATAGAAGTACAGTTATCATATCTGAAAGTTCTTCAGTGCATTGTTTAGCATAAAAATTTTGATTGCATTTCCAGTGAACTACAAGTACAGGTCGCTACTGTTTTAAGATATGCCGCAAAGAGCAATTTGTTGCATAGAACGGAAAACACCATTCAAAATAATTTACACTGAAATTTTAATTAAAATAAAATTTAAAAAATTTTGCTTCTAATTATAAGAGAAAAGTGGTTGGCTGCTTTTAGATGTGCAGATTTTAATTAATGTAGACAAAACTGCAGACAGGCACAGGGAAAATGTCAAAGTACCCGTTTCACGCAGTTGGGAGAAATGAATGAGTCTGTCTACAAATTTATTTAATATGTGAACAGGGATACTTGGGAGAAGAGAAGGTAGTTTTATGAGAACAAGAGGAATTTCGTATAATCAAAAAATCAAATCAAATCAAAAATATTCCTTAAAGAATTTAAATAAAAATCGCGTTTTTAATTAAAAAAATTGCTGCATTAATGTATAATCATATTATAGGTACACGATATACATTTTGTGGATAATTAATTCTTTTTCTGATCTGATTAATTCCAGTGTTGAACAATTTGCAATGGAAGTAAGTGCTAATTGTATAGCTAGCCGTATAATAGCTTAGTGTTGCTGAGGTAGTACCTCCGATAAAAACAGACTAACCCGTACTTCCGTACGACCGTACCGCTTGGGTTGATGAATAGAATCTCCGATATTTAAATAGCTGGAGATTAATGTTGCATTATTTGCTGTTATTTTACTTTAATGGATATTTTGGAACGATTTGCAAAACGGGAATCTTATTAATTTCAGATTTCAGCAAGGCATCAAGAATAACAGTTTACATTGAAATTTACGTTAATCGTAATTTCTTTATGCAACATTCATAAAAAGTCTTAATGAAAAATTCATAATATTTAAGTTATATAAGAAATTTACAAACTTCCATGTAAATTTTAAATCTGTCTATAAATATTAAAATTACTTTAGTGTTATAGGTGAGTTTATTCTAAGGAATATTTCACTACTGATGTTAACCGCATATTAGTCATGAATTTTACATGATCGTTTGAATGTTAATAGTCTCGTGGGTAACATCTCATGAATGATAAAGAATTAGTTGAATATATTTGACTAAGCACTGCATAGCTAAGTAAGTACTACCTGAATCAAATTTAGGTAGACGTATTTTTTTTTTAGTAATTTATAATACCAACGCGTTTTTTAAAAATCAAATTGTGTCATTAGAACTCCTATGAATATTTAGAGTGATAGAACTGTAAAACTTGAAATAACACTACAGAGAAAAACCTAAAATTTAAAGTGTTCAGCGGGTATAAGCGATAGGCGATACTGAAATAATATAGCAAGGGTGTCTTTGAGGATGTGTTTTATAGTACATTAATGAAAGATAAATGGTAGCAACACAGTTTATTGAAAGTATAAGCTTTCAGAAAAGTTAAAGAAAGTAATTTTATTTAATTTCATTTAAACTTTTATGAAGAAAAAAACAGATATTTATCGAAGTTTTGAAGTGTTTATTAAATTCTTCTAAAGTACGCCCATACTTTCACACCTATACCGAGTGCGGTACTCCACTCAAAGTGGAACGAACATAAGAGAATTACATTGTAACTAACTTTTATAGATTCCTGCTCGCTATTTAACCTAACTATAAAAAGGTTAGTTACAATGCAAGTCTCCTATAATATCTTGCACTTTGAAAGTCCGCACTCGGTATAAAATGTAAAGATCCAAACATTTTAGAACTCAAAATTTTAATTTTTTTAAATTTGTGAATTAAAAACTTGAATTATTCTGCTTCTGGAAATTAAACAAAGTAATCGTTTGTGCTTGTGGAATTACATTTAAATAAACTTTATTTTTTATTTTTGTACGGTATGAGGTCGCGAACGTTCCGTGAAAACAAACCGTATGTATGTATGTGTGTACTGTGTGACAAATCTCACGGTCGTCTTTACGGCCTCATCAGACAACCTACCATGGCGAGGTCAAGGTTCAACTTCTACTAACTATAATTACAAGATTTTATAAAACAATAAATTAATAGGTCTAAAGACTAAAGAGTATAATAATTGAGTTGTTACCCTTGTTCTTGCTCTAGTCTGATATTTTTATTATTTAACCGTGTTACCGACTTAGATATAATCCTACCATGTATTCAAAAAGTAGGTAATGGACATACCCATGATAGAATCTTCTAAATAGTTCATTGTCAGTGTCCTATTAAAGTGACACGATAAAATTTAATTTCTTGGAAGAACATAGAAACATTATTTTAGAAACATAGACATTTACCTAATAATTGACTATTCTCGTATTCGTCGTATTATCTACAACTGGCTTATAGGATTTCCAGATCAAATTCACAATATTACCACAAAATATTTAAGGCTGTTCAACAACAGAAATCTCGCAGACCAAAAGAAAAGAACGGGGAAAAATGGTTAAACAGTGATGCCTATTTAAGAAGAAAACATTAAGGACTGAAAGATTTTTTCAGCAATAGGTGAGCAGTGAAGACTTCAAATTGGTACCTCAAGAATTGTTTCCTGCAACTTGTATGCATAAGCATGTATTATGCTGGAAGCAGTGATTTTAGTCTGATTTCTACATCTAGAGGCACGTGGTGTGCTACAATTCAAATCATGTTCATACTCACAGAATAAGCAGGTTATAGAAAACCGAATCAAATGCAAATTCTGCAACTTTACGAACTGCATTTATGCAACATATACTTTGCTCTTGAGACGTGGGAACATTACAAAATTATTCTCTTTTAAACTACCTGCCTTTTGAATGTAGATCTCTGACAATTTACCTGCTACAGTACCTACTACGTATCTCGCATAATATGATAGGATAATAACAGATTCTGGAGGCATAAGACATGTACAAAAAAGCCGGCTTACAATTATTATAAGAAAGGAAAGAAAACATTTTGCGAAATGCCCCATTCTTACCACTTATAGTTAAATATCTATGAATGCATTACCAAATGTTTTTTAAAATGTTATACAATTTTCTTCGGGACAAAGATTGGCTGTATGTAGCAGGTGTACGCCTGGAGAGTGTCATGTTTAACAATAATAGTTGGTATGCATTGGACTGGCCCTTTCAAAATCAAATTCAAATTTCATAGTTCTATTAAATCATAATATTTACGTGAAACACTTTCAGTACTAGTAATAAGTATTAGAATGTCACCTCAAGTTCAATTAACAATGCACAATATTGTTTATTGATGACACACAACGTGCTGACTGTGTTAGTGTAGTATGAATGAATCGACCCACGTCTAAATTTGATTCAAAAGTACTCTTAATCAGATGTAGGCTGAGATAATAGGCCACTCTTTAGTTGTGTTCTACTTTATTAAACTTGTTTTTGTTCTTCGCTGTTAATTGCCTATATAGCTTTAGAATTAAATTCTCAATTATAATTTAACACCCAAACAGTTAAAAGCACTTAAGAAATGACTTTGAATTTTTGCGAAAAACAATTTGTTTGTTACTTATGAGGTTTTAATTGTTTGGGTAATATAAACACAATTTTAATTTAAAGAATTATCCTTGTGCAAATGAAGCTATTGTGTGAAAGATATGGCCTTAAAGAAAATAAAAACCAGAAAGATAAAGATAAGCCAGTATAACTGCACAGGTAGTCATTATACTATAAATGCTTTTGTCTTTACTAGGTTCCCAAGCTCTGGTTGCTTACCGTTTTGTGATTAAACTGAGTAGGTAGTATTTGAAGTTTTCCTGGCAAATAAAAATTCAAACGCGAATTTGTTGTAATACGCATGAATGCCTTCACTCATCACGGGATATTTAAATATATTTAAGTATTATCTATCCAATAGTACGTTACCGGTCGTCTAATTACGAAAACTACAATTAACATTCCACGAACATTTTAATTGCTACCGGATCTTATGCTCATTTCTTGCAATCATTCTCCGTGTAAGCGGAATTGTGCAACTTCGTATCTATTTATCAAAGGACATACTCATGATTTGAATTGCCAGTATCTTCCTCATTTCTTAAAATGTTCATTATGGAGTCTTAATTTTTTGTTATTGTTTTTCAAACATTTTTTAGGTAGTTCGATACTCTTTGTATACGATGTAGTAATTTATAGGTAGTGATTGGAATTTTGAGCAAATTGAAATGAAAGTACGAGTAGGAGTTTCCTTTTATATACAGTGTAATAAATACTTTCATTTTTATTATTTAAAACTTTGAAAGCATACAACACTTAGTTTATTTTCAACTACGCCTTTTAACGAAGTCACCTGAAGTACTTCTACGTCAACGTACAAGATTTTGTTAAATAAAAAATAAATATATAATGCTATCAACTACGCCTCCGAGTGGCCAAAAGTGTATATAGTATGACGTTATATTTCTGCTTGATTATACAAAAACTATAAACAATTAAAATATCTGATTCATAAGAGCAACAAAAACTATGATATAAGATGTTTCCTGGATGTGTTCGCACAATAGCTGTTTTCAATATAAATGCACGTGGAAAAACTTTAACCTTGTTTAGTTATTGAACCTGCCAACAATTACAATTCATTGCCATAAAACTTGACCATCAGAAGGTATACATTTATTACTTTTTTTCTATTTATTATTTCATACCTTGGAAAGATTGTATTTCATGGACAGCAATTTTTTGCTCTTCTTATTTAACAGCTACGTATAATAGTTGATTCGGTTAAAGTATATACAGTGTATTACTACTGCAATAAAAAGGATACAAAATAAGTCAGGGATAAATTATCCTAACTGCCACGGGGATCATGTGCGAATGTTAGAAACGGTTAGAAATAACGATCATAAAGGGAAGTAATAATTATCACAAATGCTTGCTGGTATAGATAACAGGATTATTAAATCATTCGCAATACATACCTACAATATAAACTGGTAAATTAATTTAAATGGGAAATTTCAATTCAATCCTTGTAGGAGTTGTAAAAACTCTTTAATATTCATTGCTAATTTATGCACAAGTTTTTTCTTTGGAAAAAAACGTGGAAGCTGGTTATCCGATTCCATGAATTAATTAATTATGCATTTATGCACTAAATCCGTTTGACTGATGATAACTGCCTTTTAAGAATAAGAAGAATTTATACACGACATTCTTAATATGCAAATAAATATACTTATATATGATATAATTAATTATTTCCAGTGCACACATATAAACATAGATATGTACGATGGAAATACAGGAAGTATTTTACTTAAGATATTGATAGACTGTCATTTACTTATTTCTATGTAAGGCTTATTATCATCGAGGTCCTTCCTTAGAATTGAAAGCTTGATTGACAAGTGATATTATTTGTTTAGAACATTAGGTACTGCGTATTAAAATATTCTAGTACAGTGAAGTATTAAAATATTCGAATACTTCTAAATATTTAAATAAAGACAGCAAGGGGAACATCTTTTTACGTAAAATCCGGAAGTCTGTCATCATTTCTTTAGCCGTCTCACAGCCACCCCCTCTAAAATTTCAAATGGCACCACACCATGTGTGGGACATCGTTGGAAAGATAATTTCAAAAGGGATTTATTCTACTATTTATTATTTTTATTAAATGACTTCCGTTAACTTCCATTTCCATATAATAATACAGACGACTTTGTAAGAGAGAACAAATATTTGCGAGAACTTGCGGTGAAACAGAAGCATGTAGGTACTGCTATATCTATTTCAGGAAATTTCAGGACACTTATTTTTTGCTTGTGGTGTTTTGTAAGCACAATATCGTTATATATGTTTATCGTCAAACAAATTCAAGAATTTCATATTATTTGCAAGGGTTCGTTGCGGCATTGAATCTATCTCTATATGTATTATTTATCGTATATTACGGGGGACAGTAAAATCCACTGTGATGTGATTACATGTTATCTTATCAGAGAATGAACAAATACGTGAGTCATGTGGTTAACATTTAAACTAGGTTGTGTATTAAAGCAATAACTATAGCATTGAAATCACATTACGGAAAATAGTAAAATGAGAATGTACCCGATAGATGCTATGATGCTATACTTGTTTACATTCGCATAGAAACTGCAGCAGGAATTGTAAATTGTTGAACCTGGCCCTGAACCTGACTGAATTGAAAACCTGTTTGGAAAGTCAAGGCGTATCCAGCTAAAATATTTTAGTGCCTTTGCGTATGGCAAAAAAATATACGAACTTTCGTTTAAAGTTCACGCAAAGATTTAACAGATAATAAATTTAAAAAAATAAAAGGGGTCAATACTTGCGCAACGGTAAAAAGTACTAAAAACAAAAAGCTGCGGTGTTTTCATGCCGGTATTATCTTTGTCGACAGAGAAAGTATCTAGTATGGATTGATGTAAGGCGAAAGTAGTTTTGAAGCTGGGAAAATATAAAAATATTTTAAAGGTAAGGTGTGTGGCCACTGTAGGCGGTTGTTAAAATAATGCATTACGTTCACTTAAAAAAATAAGGCAAATCCCAAACTTTCTCGACTTTACCCGTGGAGTGTAGGTAAAAAATAAATTACAGAAGGATAATATAAATTTCTTGATTAGTATTTATATTAACTTTTATCTCACAGTATGAGACTTATACGTTTCTTTATTTAATGGCTATAATAATGCTTCATTTGATCTCTAATGTTTATTGTAGTGTTACTGGTTTCCAGATCCTCCTGCGATACTTAATTAAAAACAAATCATTATGTACAGAAGTTCATGGAGTTGTTTTCCACAGGGAGTCCTTATTATATAGTAATTTATTATTAAATTAGTTTTAAAGAAAATTGAACAAGTCCTTGTTATTTTTTGTCAAGTTTTGCTATTAATTATATTTTCCTGTTGAAGAACCTTGCATTTGAAAAATTAAAGATTATGGAGTAATTCAAAGTTCACGAAGTATTTATAGCAATTTACTTCAGCATGACAAATTGCCTAAATTAAACCGTAATAGTATGTTACAATCATTATTACCACATTCTAATCTACAAAATATACGCAGATGTTTAATTCCTCCAATTATACATAATGATGTCGAACAAAACAAAATCAATGTCAAAATAAATCAAATATGATAGGTATGCAGTAGATCCGAAATTACAATCAAAAGATCATCAACTAATTGTTTCTATTTCGGTTGTGTAATAGAACACTTCAGTGTAAAAAGTTTTGCTAGATTTTGTAAGATAAGGTAGCTGAAGCTAACAATTATGTACCGAAACTTTTGTAAGAAGGGAAAATTGTGGCCAAAATAATAATAATAATAATAATAATAATGCCTGTAAAATGAACTAAAATCTAATTATAAGAATGAAGTATAGGTACAAGGTATTGTTTCATTCGGTCATAGGTCAGGGTTTCTGAGATAATTTAAAGGCAAGCCTCTTTTATTTCTATTAACTATTTCATGGTCTTCGTTGGGACGTGATTCATATAATTTTATAATGTATACGTGTTTTAGTTCATATGCAAGGCCGAAAATTACAAAATTGCTTCGTTAGTTCATGTTTCCTTTTGTTAATTGGCACTACCCTGACTACCTGAGTATTATACTTTTCGCCTAACGGGTTCACACGCCTCTTTGATTTATAGTACATAAGTATTATTACCTATATTTAATAGTCTATTATTATTTATGGTACTTGCATCAGTATAGATAAATAAATCATATGTAAAATACTGTTAAGCTTGTATATTTATGTAGATCTACAATTCTACATGTACCGTAGACAAATTATGGTTTTCCTTCGTAGGTAAGAAAACAACAAATTGTTAAAAACCATAAAAAGAGGAAACCCAAACGCGTTTCGGGCACTAGGTTCCTATCTTCAGCAGACTGAAAACTAACTAGTATAAACATTGGACCTCGAAGACCTGAAACATTTGATACATTTGATACCACTTCCATTACCTTAGACGAGTTTCGTAGAATAATAATATTCTATATACCTACCACAAAACTGATGTAATTCTACTTAAGGATATAGAAAATAATCCCAATGCTACAAACCAGTAAAGAAATGGTGACATCCATAATATGTTGTCATTGTCTGTGAGCTGATTACGAAATGTGTTCTACTTGTTTACGTAATTTCCTTAGAATCGTTCAAAAAATTTAAATAAATAAATAAATTACAGAAACGTGATACTAAATTCAATTGGTAAAAGCTGTGCAGATTTATTCTCCCTCTTTACCTCACAAAAAATTGTAAAAAATGGATTCTTCTAAAAATTCGTGTGACTTTAAAATTCAACATTTCTATCAGCCGAATTTATAAAATAGACAAAAGTGATAGTTTGAATAATGCATTTATAATTAGTTTATTAGATGGAAAGGTTGATTGATGTGTTTCTATTAAAGCAAAAGTAATCTCGACATGCGTATGGATTCTATCAACCAACGTTCTGCTTTTACTTTAGTAAAATTAAAATTAACTGTTCGGGCGTTTCAAATATTTAAAGCACCAAAAATAAAAGTGCCGTAGTTTTTATAACGATCAGTAGCATCGTGAAATCATCAAGAATGTGTTTACTTTTTAAAATTCCTAATACCCAAGGAGTAACTAACTAAGAGAAAAGGGAAAGACATTAAAATGATCATCATAGTCCTTAGCTATAGATTCTATTTCTTTATTACGAGATTGCTTTTTTACGATAAATTGTTCTAGTTACAATAATTTATCAAATGAATGGCCTATTATGCATTTACCACAAAAATTGCATTAATAATTCTACTGCAATGGAAAAATAGTAACGTAACGATGTAATAATGTGATTACGATTTTGAAGTTCTTCAGTTTCCTTAAAAATTATTTTTACTAGATCTACAAATATATTATTATTGTTTGTTTTGAAGACAGCTTCTGAACACAAGTTTTCAAATTTTGATTCCTTTAGGTACGTACTAATTGAACTACTATTCAAAGTGCAGGTGTCAGGTGGACGGTCTCTTATACAAGTCGCCATCAATATCATCAAAATCTGCAGCATCAGCATACCCTGAATCGTCATATCGGGGTTTATCAGGAGTGCGTGTATACCTACTGCCCAAGGTTGGGCTCCTTGAAGTAAGCCTTAGAACAGGATCGTCATACCTCCTGGAAACAATGGTGAAGTCGTGATGAGCATCTACCAATTTCTGCAACCTTGAAACCAATTCGTAATCAGGCATTGGTAAAATAACACCCAAAATTTTTGCTACAGAACTCTTGAAATTCTGTAACTGCGCTTCTCTTCTGCTAATTTCCGACAAACTATCCTTAACCCTTGCAAGTTCACCACGAAGAAGTTGCATGGAATGTTCGCTAATCGATCTTTCTTGATCGACTGTTTGCCCAGTTGTACGAACTTGATCTTTTAATAATGTTACTTTACGATTGTATTTGGTTCGTAATGCTTCCGAATCAATTAATCTTTTTTGCAAATCTTCTACTCTGCGAGCTCTTTCTAGAGCTGTAATCTACAAAAATCATCATACATAACAAACAAGTTGTGTATTTTTGAATAAACCCAATAATTTACCTTGTAATCAGCAGCTTCGGCTAACTGGGCATTTAGGTCTCTAATTTGATCTTTGGCATCTGCTAACTGTATATGAAGCCTATCGATTTGTTTATTAAGTTTCTTAATTCTCATATTAGCCTCATCCCTTTCACCTTGAAGGAGAAACTTAGCTTTAGTATTATCTTCTTGCAGAGCTAATTTTCGACGCAGTAAGTCTAAATGAAGTTCTTTCCTTTGGAGTTGTTCTCGAAGAGTTCGTACTCTCCTTTGCAATTGATAAACTACCGCTGTCTGTTGAATAATTAGATCACAATATTGAATGGGTATGAAGATGAAACAATGAAAATTGAAAAGCGTGAACTTAATGAAAGCAGACAGAACTGTAACGAAACTATTAGTGGAACAAAATGCGCGAAGTGCCGTTAGATTCTAAATTAAAAACAATGGGTAACTCGAACTCATTATTAAGAATTAATTTGTGTTAGGTACTATACCATTCCTGGAAAGTGTTACATTTATACGTAACTTCCACAATATGATGCTAATGTGTTACTATAAGCTACAAAAAGCCGTGAGAAAGTAAACCGTTTTTAATACAGCCACAGGATGTATAAAAATTATAGTCATACAATTTTAAAGGTGCTTTTAATAAACTTCTAAATGTGTTTCAGCTTCTGATCAACTCTAGCCGCAAGTATATTTTTTAAAAGCATGTGCACGCCAGATGTAAACACAAAATATTAAGCTCGAATTTAAAAAGAGTTAATAAATTTATACTTCAAGATTCCTATAGTTTATCAAACTTAAATTGAATTTTTTACGTTTCAAAAATAATAAATGGAAAATCCGACAATAGTATACCAAGACGATTTTAACGCCAAAATTTTTCCTAAATAATAAGGACCTACAATAAATTGAAGGTGCTGTATCGTATCTTGGTATTCATATGACGTGTTGGTTTATTGTAACCATTTTCAGCAGAAGCAGAAAGCGAAGAAAAGTTTACCTCAATCCAAATATGTAATTATGTTGTTAACTTTTCTGAGTATCAATAAATGTAAGCTTTTGGCTTTATAATATTTTTTGTGGGACACTTTGTCTTACTATTTGTAGGAATATTTTCATTTTTTTTTATCTAAAAACTAATATATTTTAAAAACAACGTTGAAATGTTGTACGCTTTGTAGAAAAACTGTAAAAAACATTCAGATTATTATGGATCTTGAAATGTATAGAAAAATAATCTAAAAGCGTCTAATTGCAAATTTTAAAATTATCAAAAATCTGCTGGTTTTGAATTGTGCATAATATCAGCGAAGTGGATTTAAATTCACTACTTAATTTAATAATTGAAACTGTAATTGTAGCTTTCTGACAATTACTGTGATACATTAGGAAGAATGAGCCTTGGGTCAGTAAAGATAACGTTTTTGGACTAGTTATTATTAACAGTTGTTGTAATTTAACTGTAGGCCTAGTAACAGTTTTCACAAACATTTCATAAGAGAATTAATACCTTATGGGTAATCCGAAATATTCAGGCTGTACCAAATTCACATTTCACCATACCAAAAAGAATTGAGCAAACATTGTGTAAACGGGTGCTTATATAGTAACGTCTAACGTACCATGAAAAATCTGCGGAACCTTATCAGATAACTCCAGATCCTTCATAGCGCATTACTAAGTACCCGTTAAAGTTATTTTACCATAATTTAAGGGCATTTCAATCTCTTATGGTTTCCGAAATTCCTGATCGTTGTATAATTATATTTCATTTACGATTAGCATGGTAATTTGTAGGATCTATTATTATCATTTAAATTTCCTAGATTGATTATAAAAAATTTTAACTGACCCAAAAGCTACAGTTACGATCTATTTATTATAAAGAAGTGTTCACACTACGGACGCTTACTTCGCGGTACCACGGCAGGTCATGAAAGGTGCGTTCACGCCGTAGCAAACGCGGCAAAGTTCCATATCCACAACAAAGCAGCTTATCACACCAAAAAATTTACTTCTATAATACATAACATGAACATTACATCAAATTATGCATACCTTATCTACAAGTTTGTCGCTTTCAAGACGTGCAAGCTGTTCTGCTCTGAGAATTAAAGATTCTGTGTGAAGGTCAACCCCAACTTCTTGGGATATTTCGTCCATATTTAAAGCCCTCGCAAGACGTTCAAGAAAGCTCATAAACTAACATGGATGTTACTTTTAATTTATAAACGCCAATATTACGAATACTTACAGTACCCTTATCCCGTTTTAACCCTTCTCGCGATATTTCGCAAGTACCAAGTTCAGCGTCGGTTTTATGGAGTCTATGTTCAAGAAGATTTTTGTCTTCTTCAAGAGTTCTTATCCTTGCATTTCCTTGATCATACAAAGAAATTTGTCGATTTAGTTGTTGGGACTCGTGGGAAAGCTTTTCTTTTAAAGACTCTATAAGCTAATTTTAAATAATGATTAGATTTGAAACACAGTCTGTAAAATATTTAGGTTTTTTTCCATCATACCGCAGCTTTGTCTCTGTTTTCCGCTAAAATATCACGTATACGATCTTTAATTGCTTCTTCGAGGGAATCGATGAATCGAACAGGAGTACTTAATAATAGTGCTGTAGATTCCAAAGCACTGTGATGTTCATGATGAAGGCGCTGATACTTTTCATCGCTTAATTTCAACTCGTCTAAAAAAATTGTTTAAAAAACTAAATAAATAGCCAAGTAAAAAAATTACCCCGGAGTTGACATACGGTTGACTCTAGCTGTGCAATACTACTACTTGCTGAACCTAAATTTCTAGTAGAGGAAGACAGTTTTTCCCTGAGATCAATAGTTTCGCGTTCTGCGACGCGATTTTGCATTTCCAAGGACTCTTTTTCTTGTCGAAGTCGATCTAATTCCAAAAGTTGCGCCGCAGATTGTCTTTGCAAACATTCTTTATCAGTAATGGATCTGTCCAATGTCTCTCTTAATGTCCGGACATCTAGTTCAGATGTAGTCAAGTTATCTTGTATATTAAGAGCCCGATTTCTTAATCTGCTAGTTTCCTAATAAAATAATGTTTTTAATAATCTTGAATTAAATAAGAAAAAAGATTTTATCTTTACTTGAACTAGTTCCGAAGCTTTATGTACCAACGCTTCAGCAGAGAGATGAGTTTCAGAAATATCTGCTCCTAAAGCTATCGCCAATCTCCTTATCAGATCTTGTAAGGCAGTTCTGGCAGCATCCTTTTTTTGTTCTTCGGAATTTAAATCTAACTCTAAACTCCTTAGTTTCTTTTCTAAATCCTTAGCCTTGTCTTCGTTATATCTACAGTCTCTTGCAACAGTTTGTAAGGCTATTTCGCCACGCCCTTGAGCAGCAAAGAGATCTCGTTCTCGTTCTTCTAGTTCGTGAATTCGTTTCTTCAAAGAAGCTATTATGGCATTTTGTCTTGCAGCTTGTTCTCTGAGATGGTCTGTTTCTACTTGTAACTCTACACATCTTTGGTCTCTTGCTCGTATTTGGCCCTTCATCTCGTTGAGTTCTTCTGTAAGACGATCTCTTTTATATTGTAACGCTGCTACTTCGCTACGCAACGAAGTTGTTATATCTACGTCTTCACCGTCCATCTACAATATTTAATTACTAGGTTTAAAAAAATTAAGTGCAATAGACTTACAAAAATATATAAATTAGCGGAAGCAACATTTTTGCGAAAGACTAAAAATAAATCACGATTATAGAGTTAAACATAAGGGATCGTGTTTGTTGGGTATTCGTGATGCAACTACTATCATGATGGATACCGGAAATTGAGTTTGATTAATTTTACTAAATATAGACACATAAGTTGTGTGGACGATTACTCTAAATTTTACTTCGAAATTGCGTGTTATAGGGCCTCTAACGATCGGCCCTTTAGAATTAAACATACGCAAATAATATTACCGAACTACTCCTCTATTATGGAAGACCAAAAATAACTAAATGCTAAGGCCCAAGGTTGAGGAGAATCAAAGCTCAGAAATTTGGCTATCTCTGATTGGATGAGTATCAGAGACTCGTTGACAAATTGTATACAATTTGGTTTTTATTTTAAATCGATTGAACGTTCACCGGTTTCCCTGGTACTAAAAAGTTTGATAAACAAATAAAAATCTAATTTTGAAATGGATGACATGTTGTGCAAATTCTTAAATATAGGTCAAATGCAATACGGGTGTGCGGAAGCTTATCAACCAGATCAATATACTGCAAAATTGTGGTACATTGTGCAAAATAAAATACAAAATTAAAATAACAAATTAGATTAAAAAACATAAAACATTAAAAATTACGATTATTAATAAAATTCAATCTACATTTGAGAATGTATAATTAGTAAACTTACGTCGATCTCTTTGGTTAATATTTCAAAAACGCGCCAATCTTCTTCTGTGTTACCCGAGGTAACTGATTCTTGCACAGACATTGTTTAGAATTTTATTCTGTTTGGCACCCATTAATAACTCTTATTTTTCTCTGGTTCCTCTTGGTTTTTATAAATAAATCTAATGTATTTGAACAAAGCAACTAGGAAATCTTTGGTATGGAAAGCATGAAAAATATAAACAACAAATGAAGTCACGCCATCTACTTTGGTGTAATCAATATAATATCCAAGGAGTTGCAATAGGGGAAATGTCTATTCATGCAACCCTTCAAAAATCTAACAAAAGCTATTTATAGATTTATGTGTGCCAATTTTCATTGTAGGCCCTAACACAATGAATCGGTACGAATATAGCGAAAGGGAATCAAAATAGTGACATGCACGAAATTCAAATTTTTGCTATGTTGTTCGGAATTGCTAATCCAATTTGCATAGAATCCATTAAAGCAAGGTTATCTGAAATAAATCAAATACCTATTGACGATAAATTTTAATAATAATTAGTCGAAACAAGTAAAGACCATGGAGATAATAAGATAATCTGTAAAAACACAGGATTTATATTTATCGAAAACTTTGTTGGTCATGTTGTATTAGAAATTATTTCAAAATAACGAAATTAGACGAGTTAAGCATTCATTAGAGTTAACAAGATTAATTTATTAAAGGGACAGAATTTCCGAATGTACTTAGTAATAAATCATAATGTCCTGCTTCTATAGGTACCTTTTTTTTAAGAACAAATCGGTTGCTATTGTCTTGAACTCTTGAGTAAAGAAATTCTTCAATTACCTAACAAGGTGATTACGTTTACAAAACTTAATCATGATCTATACAGTTAATCACGATTTCATGAATCTAAATTTAATAAATCATCGAATAATAACGCTTTCACAAAACGCTCTAACGAGATGTTTAGAAAAAATGTTTGTTCCTGATTACCAAGTAAATTTGCATACAACACACAAAAAGGAAGCTTAATCAAAAATTTCATGTAAAAAATGTATGGCCCTGCAGTAAATTATACGTAGTTCTCTTAGCCAGAAAATGTTCAAGCGTCCAAACAAAAAATTACATACGCCAGTAATATTTTGTTCGCAGAAGGGGTCTTTTTATGTTTTCCTACACTTGTTAGTATTAACGATGGACACTTCATATGCACTTGAAGCTCTATCTCTGATCTCATAATGATAGATGCGATTTTATCGTAATCCTGGACAGGAAAGGAAATCAATCAATACAGAAAACCTTACAGGGTTGTAAATCTTGATGTGAGTTTATACAAAGCGATTTAGAACAAAAAATGTATGTGAAAAGTTATGAAAATTATGCTTTACTAGACGAAGGGGCTTTGTTGAAGTACGAGGCCGTAGACCGAGTTTTAACCCTATTTACGACTACCTAATTACTACTAACAAATTAGCCATTACTCAATTCAACAAGTATTTGTTTAATTATATTGAAAAGTATTCAAAAGCAATCACACGTGAATAACCCTGTTTGTTCATTGCTAGGTAAAGATGGACACCGTTTTATGTCCCTAATGTAAAAAAAAATCATTTCGGCATTAAGTAAGGAAATTACTTGCTTTAGAGATTAATGGCAACGTATTGTTAATTGAACATAAAATTAAATAGCGCTTGTACTGATTATAAGGTATTTATCAACAAGACATGTTTGCGTGGAGAATTTTGTAAATGAACAATAATAAGACGTATTGGTATTATTAGTAATTAATCTAAACTTTTTAAATGTTGAATGTAATTCTACAATATTTATCTAGAAACATAAAGTAGGCGTGTGTTTTTACCCTATCTCGTGCTAATAGAATGAAGTTTTACTTGAGCTGATATATAGTAATAATAAAAATAGGTGGTATACCTAATGCATTTAATTCTTTTTAAATAGGCAGTGATTTCAAAACTTTTAATTATTATATAAAGTCTACAATGTGTAAGTAATTAACAAAGGCTTTAATGTTTCCTTCTTTCACTTGCTCATCGTCATCATCTGTCTAAATTTAGCAAATTATAATAAAGCAACTTAATTGATGCTTACGAGACCTTGTATTATAATGAGAGCGCATAAAAAATTTAGTCTTAATAAAAATAATTTCTGAATTACTTAATCGTATTTTTTTATATTAATGACATGCTCTTAAGTATGTCTCAAATTTAGAAAAACTATTATTTTCTTCAAATTTCAAAGAAGCTAGACGTTTAGAACTTCATCTAAACAGTTAAAATTTGACTTTTTTGTAGTTGTTGCGTGAGCGGCAGTAAAAGTAAATTGTGCACCAATCACAAACGGTTATTTTAACTTAGTGCCGTTTCGCCAGCGGTACCAGAAGTAAATACAGGTTTGTGATTGGTGCAAAATTTACTTTTTCTGCCGCTTACTCAACAACTGCAGAAAAGTTTTTAGAAATTGTTCGATTGTTTAGTTTAGTTTAGCATTATACGGTTAAAGAAAACATTGTGTGTTTTATTTGGATCAGAAGTGCCTTTTTGGGCTTCATATGAAATTTTCAGAGATGCTGATGGTCGTCCGCTAAACGTTAGTACATACACAATCCAGAAAGTAACTCTTCTGAGCCTAATAAAACAATATACTATTATAATACTAGGTTACTCCTTCAAGGAGTGTGTGCGTTCGAATATCTCCATTCTGTAAATTAATGTAAATAGAAAATAACTTGTGGGTAGGCAACACACATCACCGTAGATTGATTCATTAAAATGGGTCACGGTCTGTGCATTATAGTATACTGTAACTGAGAATTTTCTGCATCTGATCAATGATCATATTATATTCCTGTCAAAAAAAGAGACTTTGTAGTTTGTAGTGACCCTGTATGATACCATAATATTATTTAAGGATCACCCTGTATGCCGTGTTTATACTTTGATACTAGTGACAGTTCCTGACAGTGACAATCAGCTGACTTTGTTACATTTTAGGTTATACTGAACGAAATGGAGAAAGAAAATGCAATTTTCTATCCAATTATTAGTGCAATACAAAAAATAGCACTATATGAAACCAAATCCGTAAGTTATTTGAATAAGGAGCTGTATTAATAACACTACGGTATTTAATTTTATAGCGGTTTTATTTGGTGGGTTCGAACAACACCCAAACTAGGTTTCGGGTGTTAAAAATAGATCGAATGGAACCACGAGATTTGGTAATAACTGATGATAAAGTTGAATACACACAAGATGAAATAGTTGGTCTTTTAAACACCATCGATGCAGGTAATCGACAAAGATCCAGTTTGTTAAAGAACATATCTGCATTTGGAATTGTTGGTAAGAATGATTATATGATTATGTTTACTGTGTAATTAAAACTAGTTTTATGATATCCGTTTATTGTAAGAGTAATTACCCCCTAAGTAGTTGCCTGGTTCATTTCTGTAGCATATAGGTCCGCTGTACGTGTAGTAATAAAATATGTAAGCAATGTTTTGTGTAAACTTATTTTAGTTGTGAATTTATTTTCAGGTTTTATACGATTTTTAGAAGGTTATTACATAATACTAATTACAAAACGTAGAAAGGCAGCTGTCATAGGTCATCATACGGTTTATAAGATCGAAGACACCACCATGATGTACATTCCAAACGATACAATTAGACTTTTACATCCAGATGAACCGAGATATGTAAAAATGTTTCAAAGTATAGATTTATGGAGCAATTTTTACTTTAGGTACCTAGTTTATATATTTTAACGTTTAAAAATAAAGGAATTCTACTAAAAATGATAAGGGAGGGAATGGGCACATGCAGAGGACTAATGGCCAGCTTCATCCCTGAGTTAGAGGGATGAAGTTGCTGAATGCGCATGCTATTTAATTAGAAATTTTATGTACAGCATTAAAATATCACTCGCTGAGCACGACCTCGCTTAGTTGGGAAAATCAACTTTGACATCGGACTTAGCACAAATCAGCCTCCCCCTGTCTTATTACACTGAGTTTTTTTTGTCTTTTTCTTTGTAGATAAGGTAGTAGTCTCCACAAACAGTTCTGTCTTTTTTTATTTCATTCAGGTCTTGTGTTCGTTTAGTTCTATTACAGTTCTTGTGCTTTAGTGGTCCATGTCACCGTGTCCTTTTGTTCTGAATAATCAGTTCAACTTCCAATGCATCTTTGCCACAGCAATAATATAAATTTTTCGTTTCTGTAGCACGGTGCTAACTAACCCAGTGTGAGTCACGTAGGATGTGGCTTTGCTTTGAACCTTACACTCTTAACATGATTTTGAAAAAGTTGTTGATAAACTTTCTTGAATTTAGTTACAGTTATGATATAACACACACCCTTCAGTACAATTTGAGCATTCCAAGAGATATCGTTCCAAATTCATCCCCGGATGATGATTGTTTATTTTCAACCGAAGAGATTTTAAAAAACCCACCATTTCTACAAAAAAATAAGTACAATAAAAACAAAACTGTTCAAGAATATGGAATTAGAACAAAACCACATCGCAAATTTGTTTGGAATACACATTTGTTAAGTCCAGTAGAAAGAGAACTTCATCCCGAATGGATACTATACATCACACATGGATTTGTAGATCAATCAAATGTAAATGTATTTGGGCGCTCTGTTTATGTAACATTAATAGCAAGAAGATCATCAAAATATGCTGGAACGCGATTTTTAAAACGTGGAGCAAATTTTCAAGGAGATGTAGCAAACGAAGTAGAAACAGAGCAAATGGTTTTTGACTCTGGTGTGTCTTCACTGAGTCAAGGACATTTCACATCTTTTGTACAGATGCGTGGCTCAATTCCAGGCCATTGGAGTCAGGATATGGGTAAAATGGTAGCAAAACCAGCAATTACAATTGATTTATACGATCCATTTGCTGAAACTGCAGCAGCTCATTTCAATGAACTACTAAAGCGATATGGTGCTCCTACTATTATTTTAAATCTTGTAAAGCAACATGAAAAAAAACCTCAAGAAAAATTACTCAGTGAAGAATTAAACTTGGCAGTTAAATATTTAAATCAATTTTTGCCACCAGAACATCAAATTCTGTATAAAACGTTTGATATGGCACGGAAAAATAAAAGTAAAGTAGATGTCATGGGACGTTTGGCGGACATAGCTAAAAGTGCAGTAATGAAGACTGGTATTTTTCACAATCAAAGACAATATTACGCCCAAAAGAGTGGCACAGTCGTAGGTCAAAATCGGGATTTTTCAAATAATACTTGGAGCATACAAACGGGTATTATAAGAACAAATTGTGTAGATTGTTTGGATCGTACTAACACAGCTCAGTTTGCTATAGGAAGATGTGTTTTAGGGTTCCAATTATGTGCTTTAGGCATTCTTGATTCACCAAAATTAGAATTTGACACAGACTGTGTTAGAATGTTAGAAAGTTTATATGAAGATCATGGAGATACTCTAGCATTACAGTATGGAGGGTCGCAACTTGTCCATCGTATTAAAACTTACAGGAAAACTGCCCCATGGACTTCACAAGGCAATGACATTATGCAGACATTAAGTCGTTATTACAGTAATACATTTTCCGATGCTGAAAAACAAAACACTATAAATTTATTCCTCGGTTTATTTGTTCCTGAAGAAGGTAAACCTCCAATATGGGACTATGTCACTGATTACTATTTCCATCATAAAGTTATTTTATCCAAACGGCTGAAACCATTAAGCCAGTGGTGGGATTCAGAAATTTTAAAGTGCTTGCCATATTCCTATAACGAACTTACAAAAACTTGTTCAGAAATGATTCAAGTACAAACTAAAGATGTTGAAATGATTGATGCGTATACAGATTACTATAGACCTTATGAGTTAAGCATTTTAGGTGAATTGTTTCCATATAAAGTTAGTAATTCGATACGAGATTTTATGCCAAACTTTACAACAAATTACAGTCCCTTTACTATACGCGTACGTCCTGGCCGAAGAAGAGAAGAAAGTTCTAGTAAATACGGAGGAATGAAAAATCCTTCTTTAACAGGGCAGAGTTCGACAGGTTCAACAGCTTCAAGTGATAGGTATTTTGTACCAACATACAAGCACTTCTTTAATAAATCATGTTCTATATTTTTAGCTCAAGTGATGGTTCAGATTCATCTAATGATGAAAGTAGTATTTATACAAATGAATCGCAAATGACAGCTTCGAGAGATAGTGGTTCACGCATCACCTTTGATTCACTGTTTCCTTCAATGAAGCAAGTGTATGGGACAGAAGTTAAACAACCAAAAAGAGCTGATTTGTTGTTGTATAAAAAGTTAGATACTTTTAAATGGGAAAATTGTGATTTTAATCACATATTTTGTTTTAGGTATATTCTGATAGGACGTAAAGCAAATGGTACTGTAAAGAGCACTTCTTTAACGTCAATACAACTTAAGAAAAAGAGTAATTTTTCTCTCGATACCTCTCTACAAGTTACACCTCCTACAGTTAGTCCACAATCTATTAATATTTATCAACATTATATTAACAATGGTGTTACTGGTGGTTCTACACCCAAAAAATCAGATATGGATATTTATCGAAAATATGCTAGTTTCAAGTAGCAATTTGCTGTATTTTTGTAAATGTGATTATTTCATTATTATTGTGATATTATGATGCAATGTAGTCTAATCTTTATTATAAAGAAAACCTTTCATACTATGTATTAAAAAAATAAAAAAGTTATTGTGCTACATTTGTCTCGTGATTTTATTCTGCCATCTGCTCCTTATTTTGTCTCTCGATTTCCATGGGTTTTCAGTTCCAGCGTCCTTCATATAAGCGCGATTTTTTTCTTTCAATATTTGCTTTTTATTTTCATTGATTAAATTTGAATTTACCGCCAAAACTAGCCAATGAAAACAAAAAGAAAAAACGTAAAATAAATCGCACCTATATCAAGCCCGCTTTAATGTATCAATTTTTTAACATCTTTTATTGATGTTAAACATTCTCTAAATTTAAATTTGAAGTGTCTAATTATTTTATAATTTTAAATTTTCAAAAAATATTTAAATTTAAATCTCATGGCGCGTGATTTAAAATCAACCGGAAACACAAAGGAGGCTACGTTGTCGATGTCGATAAAACAGTTGGCAATCGTCTTTTAAGACTCGGGAAATTGCGACAACCACGTTTTAACGGAGGTAAGTTTTACCGATAAATTATTTATACAATTAATTTAAATATTTGTTTGAATCGTAATGTATACGCTATTAAATCATTTCGATAAAGATTGCAACAAATATTGAATTAGAAAAAGAATTGTTTAGTTCTAAACTGACAGGTTATGTTTCCCAAGTATGTAGCACATTTGTTTTTTCAGAAACGTCGCGATGCAAATTTTCGTAAAAACTCTCACAGGCAAAACCATTACCCTTGAGGTAGAGCCATCCGATACAATCGAAAATGTAAAAGCAAAAATCCAAGATAAAGAAGGTATTCCTCCCGATCAGCAGCGGTTGATCTTTGCTGGTAAGCAATTGGAAGATGGCCGTACATTATCAGACTACAATATCCAGAAGGAATCAACCCTCCACTTGGTATTACGTCTTCGTGGTGGAATAATTGAACCATCTCTTCGTATCTTGGCTCAGAAGTACAATTGCGACAAGATGATCTGCCGTAAATGCTACGCTAGATTACATCCAAGAGCTACTAATTGTCGTAAAACTAAGTGTGGCCACACAAACAACTTGCGCCCCAAAAAGAAGCTAAAATAAACTATTTGTTACTATTCGAAAGAGATGGGTTATTACTTTACCATCAGATTTTACTAGCAGGCTTGGTATGATTCATAATAAAATGTAAATTGCAGTTAATAAAGTACTTTCTTTGAATTTATGTGTTGTATTATTGAGATGTTTATGATGTAAAATCAATGAAATGTTATTCCTATAAGTTGGGATTTTTAAATCGAGTAAAGGTTTGGTGAGGAGCTAGTGCAAGTCTTAATTCTGGGAAAGCAAAATATAAATGGTAAGTTGGTGTACAGGGTGTCGGAATTAATTCTGGGAAAGCAAAATATAAATGGTTGATGTACAGGGTGTCTGAATTCATTGGAAAATCGTAAGAGATACAACTGGGAAAACACTTTTCGGAGCCAATTTATTGGTAGTTTTGATATTTTAAAGTGGCAAACATTTTCAAAATAACGTGTCATCTAAAGCCTCATTCTTACAGGCGAATGTGTTTTGCGATTTTTTATTTTTGTTTTCATTGGTTAAATTTGAATTTGCCACCAAATTTACACTTTTTGAAGAAGAAAGATCGATTGTATTAGTAGAACGTTGCATTTGAGGGATGCAGGGTGTTGAAATATTTGTTTTAATAGAAAAATGCTCATTTTCAACAAAATCATGATATTGGGGCAAGCAATTCAATCTACTAGGGTGTGAAAAGTTAAAATCAATCGTGTAGGAATACTTCCAATAGCGTAGATAGAGGGGTACTTTTATTGAAAAAAACATTAGCCAATATGGTTTCTGGGAAATTCTGAACAAGTTTTGTTAGTAAATTTTTCGATAAAACCCACCCCTTTGAATTCTTCTAACCAAGGAACCCCTGGAATGGTGTAGTGGGGTTAGCGCAACCACTTGCAGCACCGTGTTTTAAACAGGTCGGGGGCCCCCTATTTTCATAATACCTATCTTATAATGGCTTAAATAGGAGACGGATTATTTGGATTAATACATTATTTAATATATTTTGAAAAATTAGATCGAATTTAGAAAGGAAAAATGATTGCGAACAGAAGTACTTTCCGATTAACAGAACTACCCCTTTCATTGCGGCCTTTAAATAAATGATTTGAGTTACATTGTACATGGTTGTACCTATACTACCCAAGCCTTCCAAAATTTTCTCCAAAAAGAAATATTTCTTCGCGAATCAGTTTTTGTTGTTCGTAATCTACCCTGTTCAAAGTTACGTGCGTACCATTGGTAACTTTTTTATTGTTGGAGGTGGGACTTCGGTTAAATTAGAAAACTAGTAGGTACCTAAGTAGCTAGTACTTTTTACGTACATTATGATGACGAAGACGATAACAGAAAATCAAATGAATAATAGAATTTTAAGATTTTTTCTTTCATAGCCGCGGTATAAGATGAAAATAATTTTTGATCATACTTTAATAATCCTTGAAAGGTCATTTTGATAAAACTTTATAAATCCTTGACCCAGAATGCATAACGTGTTTGCTGCTTGAATTTCCGGAGCTATGAAAAATGATTTCAGTTCCAGAATCCGGAGGTAGACAGCTGCGAATACGAAAGTCCAGAATGTCCGGAAAACTCGCCTCTCATTTATCTTGACATTTTACAGTTTTACATAATACATGCGACTCATTTAACACAAAAATTGAATTTTTATGTATCTTAATTGCACGTATTTGTTTGAGTTGCAGGGTTGAAAACGGGTTCAACCCCATCACGGAAACGAATTTAAGTTAATGAATTTTGCCTTCCAAATAGAGTCGGAAATAATTAACAAATGTCAAGTGCAGGTTTCTATTAAATGAAGAACTTTGTTCTTTAAAGGATTTTATGCCAGTTCATAAAAATAATTAATAGGCGGGTGTGCTCAGAAATGGATTTAACGTTCATAGAGTGGGATAAAATAAAATGTACTACTTCTATTGTTTGTAGTTACAGTTCACTTAAATAAGATTGAAGATTCAATATTGTAAACATATATTTACCACACAATTATTCCATATAATGTAGGTACGTTTGTTTATATTTTGCACTCATTTTAGCCATTTTATCATGTTCGAGGCGTAATTGTTTTGGGGAAGATTATGCATAAAAGGGAATTGAATATCAAATTTATTGTAAAGATTGAAAAGTGAATTTAACATTATCGGTCTTTTATATTTACTATCTGATTCATACGTAGCATATAGGGGACATTAACTAATTTAAATATTTTGTGCGTATTCGCTAGCTAGCTTTCTGGAAACTCCTGTTTTTCAGAATATGTTAGTCTATGGTAAAAATGATTTTACTATCGAGTGTAGGTGAAATTAAATTAGGAAAGAGGAGGCTGTATTTGCAATGGCGTCTCTACGCCTCTGATGGTGTATGAACGTACTCCATGTTCATAACGTATTTTGCCTTTAGAAACTTTTATTTCAATGGTTTTTTAAAGTCAAAATTTCTTCATTCGTTAGTAGGTGTGATGTGATTTCATTAGATGGGCAACATATTATAATAGGACCTTAATGCCCGATTGCACCGTCGTCGTCACTTAAATTTTAAGCGAGCCTTAAAAGTTGAATTGCCATGGATACAATTGTCACCAAGAATTGTATCCATGGCAATTAAACTTTTAAGGCTCCCTTAAAATTTAAGTGACGACGGTGCAATCGGGCATAAGAGTACTACGGATGGTAGCGCATCAGTGATTAAATTAATTACAAATTAATTCCAATGAACAAAAGTTAATATATCAAAAGGATTAAAATGTATGGAGTTATCTAATACTCGTTTCTTAATAAATTGTTTTTCCATATTTACATTATTAGTACATAGTTATAGTATACGAAATCATTTCCCTTCCCCATTTCATTATTACAACTTTAATGGAATTATGTTAATAGAATACATGTGCATATAAGCTTGAATTTCTCACGGTTAAATAAGAATAAATTACACTCTACAGAAAAATTCCTTCAAATGGTATGTTATTAAAGCACAGTTTGAGATAAAATTATATTAACTGTGTTGATGACATTAGCATTGTATTAACGAATTAAATCCTTTGGTAGATCAGGCAATTACTACAAGATTTGAAATCTTGGAAATCTTGTATTATTGTATTGTTAATTGATAGTGCATTGAGGTCGTTAGGTCGCTACTTTTGAATGAAGTTTAAAAATCTGTACACCGCACAATTAGAAAAAAAGTGGGGAATTGTAAATTGAAGAAGGCCTAACTAAAGAATTCCATATTATTTACATAAGGTTTAAGTTTACTGTAACTTCCTCAACTTTTAGGGGTAACCTAGTTTCTCCAGAAACTGTCAACACCCAGATTTCGGTTTCAACGGAAGTTTAACTGACCGTACGAAGGTTATCATCCCAAATTACGCAAAAGGTCATTAAATTCCGGATAAGCTCTAAAATAATTGTCTTAAAGCTAAATTTACAAGGTTCGACATAAACCAATAATTTAAATATCTAATCGGAGTTGAATCTTTCTTTTAATTACCCAACATTTTTCCCTACAAAAATATTTTATTCTAAAAATATTTTTTAAAACCCAATTACATGATCAAACAACGTGTTTAAAGATGTGTACGTATTGCTGAAATCTTTTGAAATAAATAATGGAATAGCAACGAATTGGACTTTTAACATTTTGCCGGGTGAATAGCCTCACCTTTTTGACGGTTGCATAAAGACTTCACCTGTGCATGAGCATGCGTACTGGATTACCTTGAGCGGGAAACGTTGACCTACGCATTCAGGTTTACTTTCTTACACACTAGGTATAGTAAGTATTACTAGTAACGGCCATAATAATATGAAAGAAGCTGTTTCATTTCCTTTAATTTCCCGGTTGTCAGGATATTAGCTCTTTATATTATCTCATAGCTATCAATCATATTACAATACAAAAAATTTACAAAACACATTGGTAGACAAATATCTTTTGGATTCACCTCTTTTATAAAACGTATAATTGGATTAGTAAGAGTGCCCCTTTACTAAATTTTTATAACAATGAATGAACGATCAGTATGGGGGGTCATCAAGAGAGATTATGGAAAGGAAACCGACACTTACTAAATACAATTTTTCTTGGATGGATGGAATATATAATAATATTTTAAAATCAAAAATTAAATTTCTTTAAAAACCCAAACCCAAAATTACAGTATGTTTTGTAATAACAGTAATAGCTGAGCAACGGATTGTTTCTGATTGCAAAATCTATCTCGTGTTACCACAAAGAGAAACTGAGATTAATTAAATGTTCTCATAATTACTAAACTTGAAGTACCATGTAATTCGATTTATAATAAGGAATTATACTTATACATAATATTATTTGAAATTCTTCTGCTAATTCATAATAGTTACATATTTCCTTGTTATCGGATTTCGCTACTACTCGTATATTGTATTAACATTTACATAACAGTCAGATTAAAAGCTATTTCCCCTGATGTGGGAACAAGGAATTTCGTATACCTATACAAATCTACCTGTTGTAAATTCTTAGAACACGCGTACATTCCACAGGGGTTACGCATAATTTTCCAAAAACCACTAAATTCAGCTATTCACATTCAACATACCAATATTGCTGTTGATTATATTCTTGGAAGTAAAATGGGCGTAATTTTATTGAAAATTTGTATGGAATGTAGTACCATTATATTCTTACCGATGAGTTACAATACTCAATTAATAACGAATCGCTTTATTGTTCTCGAAAATAATTTGTTGGCCTTGGCCTCCTTTTCAGAACATTTCCACGGGTACGTGGGCATATATGGGAGCTCTTATATGTAAGCATGAAATTATCGCATTCAGAAGATATTATATTTTCTTCAATAAGAGTTGTAATAGACTGCACAGAGTATTTCGTTAAAAAGCCTAGTACTATCAAACTTTATATAACAATAAATTTTAGTATTACTTCCGATACTACTTTCAGAGGTTGCACAGGGTTAACCCTCTGGAGCGTAACACGGTGCAATCAAATTGTTAAGACAAAAATGACACGCAGCTCCCTAATCAAACACCAGTCGAATAATTCCCCTTTTATGGATGAACTTGGGAAATTTAATTTAGGTTTTTGAGGATGAGGCACCCGACGATTCTGAGGCCCAGGATAGGCAACAGGATAGCGCAATAGCTCGTGCAGCTACAGATACAATTAATTTTTTATCCGAATATTTAGACAATACGAACAAAGACAGGTTGTTCGAAGAACATTTCCTGCAAAAGAAAACTCCTTGCAATGCTTGTAAGTTCTGTTAGGAGGTAAAGAGGTACCTACTGGTGATATTTTGTTGAAGGAGATTTATCTCGGTTGTAATTTTATTAGAAAGAGATAACTAAAGAGATCAAGATTATAAATGATTTACAAAACAAATGCTGTGAAGTGGTAAGGTATTAGCAATCTAAATTTTGATAGGTAAGGATAGTATACTTATTCCTGTGACGGTTTATACCGATTAAGTAGTTCGATATGAGCGGCTTTTTACTTAATTTTCTATTCCAGCTATATCTTTTGAATAGTTTTCTTTTATACGTTGTTTTCGAGTAATCTTCAAATTAATCATTAATGTCTATAAATACCGAAGGGACAACAAGAAAACGGATAATAAGATTACAGAAGAATATTCCCCTAACTTTTGTATGATAGGTTTGACTCGTAATTTTCATTAATCCTGAAAAATCTACCCGTGGTTGGAATGAAAATTAAAATAATGGAAAATTATACCAAACGGTAATACGATCCCGAAGGCAGAAAAAGGAAAATAATAAATACAGTTTTAAATGGAGAGAAAACAAAGTGTTGGGATTTGTTCAGGTACCTTAGGGGTACAATTAGAGTAGCTGGAATATTTGAACAAAACAAAGCTATGTAATAGTCTGCAGCAACACAGATGTACCGGATATACGCATTACATCAAACTTCGTTAAATACAGAATATATAAACATTTAATGAGAATTCAATACCGCAGGGCGGTCAGGATACAATTGGTAAAAATACGGAATCAAAACCTAGAGAATTTAATTAAAAGATCAATGAACACTTCGGAGGATTAATGATCTGATGCATTAGAGTGGCACTTTTTGCATTGAAAATTAGTTAATATCGGCCTACTTTTTGCACATCGTAGAAAAACTAATTTTTTAACTGTCTACCTACATATTGTATTAAAATGCTTAATTATATAGTTATAAGCAAATTATTCATATAGCCTATTCTGGAAACGTCAGCCTATTAGAGTTAGATTATGTCACAAGACAAATTATATCTAGTAGATACCATCATAGCAAAATCTATATCATTTCGTTTAATTAAGCTAACATACGACATTCTACTGCCACAGATATAGTCTCGTATTTCATCTTCATTTGATTCTGTTAGTTATTTTTATTGTCTCATAAAAACATGCTAATCGTGATAAACTTTTTTAATAAAAAATGATGTCCACATGTACTTACATTCGTTGAATTATCGTATGGAGTTAAATCACCTGTTCTTAACAACAAGTAGTATGTGAGTATTCCAGAGATTCTTCTTTTAATACTTAATTGCATTTTGATTACATAATGTTATATCGCGTGCAGTTACATAAATGTAGGGCAACTACAATTAGTTATGCTAATAAAGAAACTTTTGAGTGATAGCCAGTGAAATTGTTTTCTGAAGTCATGATATACTTTTGTATAATATACAACCAATTATTTAATGTATGATCGTTTTGTTTATTTTTCTGTAGGTAATTTAGTAAAAAATTTTTAAATTTAAAATATAAAAAAGGCGTACAACGTTTGATTTACAGAAGTTATAAATATGTATGTAATTTGTTACAAGAATAATACTCGTGTCTTTGAAGCACTATTTACTGCAATTATGTTTTTAAATACCAACGATGTATGTATAAGTCAATCCCTATTGGAAATTAGATAATATACTCTGTATGAATGGGGCTATACCTATAAGAAGCTCTATTAGCTTCAGTAGCTACACTAAATAATTTGTGTCGACAAAAAAATATTACTACGGGGAAGAAGTAGAATATAACATACCAAAGGTAAACAAGGTTTAATGTAATTTATGTAATCATAGAAAAACACAAAAGCAATAGTAGGTAGGTAGACATTATTTTACTAGGAGCTAAAGTAAAGTAAAGGACGTTTTGTGTTCATTTTGCCTCTAGATTCACCTCACACAAGAATGAACTAGGGACAGTTTTGGTGTTTCAGATGAAAAAGTCGCAATCTTTAAAGTACTTATTGCCACATAAGAGGTTAGTAGTTGTATAAAGATTAATGTTTAAAATTTCACTGGGGCGAATTTAAATACTTTTATGGAGCATGAATTTTTTGATATACTGCTGAGTCATATACAACCCATGCATACGAAAATGGTTATGTGCAGAAAACAATCATTTATCAAATAAAATATCAGTTTGTTTAGTGTTTATAATTCAGTAATTCTTTATAGTTAACTAGCTGTAGCTTTTATATAAATGGCAACCTGCTAACTGGCAAATTATTCTGGCCAAGAAAAGACTTTCTTATTGTTTAATCGTTGTTCAAAAACTGATAGACCAAGTAGACACAAAATAATAGCATCGGCAAAATTTGGAAAGCATTACAGCTCGCTATATGTGTTTGAAATTTTTTTACGTTTTCTTTGTTGTTGTGAAGGTTTAATGTAAACTTTAACTACACAAATGGACGTTAGTTTAAGAAAATGTTAAAAATGCCCACCTTGTGCTTGAATATGTCATCGTTATCTTATCATTTGATTGTGACGTATATTTTCCTCTTATTCTACTTGCATGCGAACTTTAACGTGCAAGTTCGAGAATAGGTACCTACGTACCTACCCCAATGTCTTGATTGATGGATCACAAGACGATTACCTTCCCCCCAATTATGCATATTATGAAAATTAGTTATTCCATTTCTTAAACCTTCAGCATGATCAGTAAATAAGACAGGACTTAAAAATAAATCAACCTGTTCACACCTGTTCTAAGGAATAGGAACCGTAATAGCATGTAATAGGTAGGATAGAATCTTTCTCGAGGTGTAAAATCAGTTATTACAAGATCCTGGACTTTCAGGATATGATATGGATTGAGTTGTTGTTCTTTGAAATCCCTACACGCGGTAGTAGTCACCCTATGCCTCTAATGCTCTTGACAGAATGACCATCTACTCTTCCTATAACTGAATAGTTCTTATCCTGTTAACGTTTAAAACACTAATTGCAAAATGATTTTTTGAATGACAAAACTTCATGCCACTATGGGATTTAAAGAAAGATACAATCGATTGCTTTCATGTATCTAATGAACTATTTTGATTTATTAAAATAAGCTTAAATGTTTTCAAAAGGTTCTAAAGATATTCTGATATTACCGATGAATTTGTAAATCAAAAGAGAAGAAAAGTTGTGCCGTAATTTATCATTTTGTCGTGTCTTTTGTGTTAAATAAAGGTTTGGGGGTCGTCGTAGGTTGTGGTTGCGATGTTTGCCATCGTTAAGCACATTGCTAGGTATTGCAAGGGGCAGTGGTATTTTTCTAAATGAGTTAAAGCCACCCCAGGGATGTGTGTGGTGTTTGTGTGTGTTAGATGTGTAGTGCCTGTGTGGGGCCACCGATAAATCGAATGCATGTTAATTGCCTATGTTCCAGTTTGAGACTGGATACTCGATATTTTTGATTTGTGTTAAAACAGATAAATCCTGAATACCCCTCTTTCAGTAATTATTCGTTTAAAATAAAAATATGTTAGAAAAATCTGTTTCCGCTTAAATCTGATCGTTTTTTTGGTGTTGTAGGGTTTTGTATTTCAAAAAGCCGTACAAACGAGAGTCCGGAACCCGTCCTAACCAAACCCTTCGTAATCCGGTCGAGAAGCCAAACCACAAAAAATACCTGAGGCACTAAAGTGGCCCCAAAATGCATTTCCAGTTCCTATGAAAGGATATAGAAGCCCTTTAAACCGTTTGCACAACAAGCAAGTCAGACTGCGGTAGAAGGCGGGCGGGCGCCCGCGTTCGAGCTTCATGTCTGGGAACATTCATTGTTGAAGGCGCGTTGTGTTAGATCGTTCTCAAGCTTCGAGAATTCGATTTTAGTTTTAATCCGAATTGATTTTATTCAGAATAATTCAGTGTTGTGCTTTTAGTGTTTTTAGTGTAACGTGAACTCGTTGCAGCCATGTTTTGTTTGATTTTTCTATTTTGTTTGCGTCTTGTGGATTAGTTTCAGGTACAACTCCTAATAGGTAAGCCGTTTAATGTTTTGCTTGATTAAATTTCAATACTGAATTAAAGTCACTATGGTTTGTAATTATTTTGAATTTAATACGATATTATAAACTAAATATTCTCCATTTTATTAGATTATTGAAGGGGTTTTTGAATTGTTAACTATTACATAAATATTGTATAGGTACCACTTACCACAATTCCTTTTTAATTATTACAGAAAAAGGCTGTCTACTTTTTGAATTCTTATTCAAACCATTCAAACACAAATACAGCTAAGAATTGTTTAAAAAAATGGTAACAAGGTGTGCGTAAATCGCGCGTAAATATAAAAAAATATATAATTAAAATATAATCAATATTTCCTATACAGGAATATGTAAAACATTTTTAATTATTTTAATTATTAGATATTATACCTATTTGAGGGAATGTATTTTTCTAATCAATATAATATGAAACGATAATTAAGTACCCTCGAGCTAATTTTTTAAATTGAAAGTGTGATTACAATGATTAATTCATAAAGGAAGTCATTTGAATTTTAAAGTTCATTTTAATCAAATTATCTGGGGTTTAATCATTTGATTAACACAATATAGTTAGTAATTTCTTACATTCCAACGTTCTGTACTCAAGGGAAACTCGCCTATTATACACCCATACGTATACCTTTTATTACCATTGCATTAAATTCCCTTCGTTCTGGGAAAGATTTTATTTCTTAAAATTATACCTTTGATAACATCTCCTTCTAGCTTAGTTTTAATGAGGCCATTTATATGTTAACCGTCATTTTGCATAAGAAACAACGTATCTAGATAGTTTTGCATGAATTTGCTACCCCCTCCTGTACAAGGTTATACCTACATTGGGGTCGTAACATTTCTCATTGTTGAATGCTGATATCCCAAGTCCCCAAGTCCTACGATATAGGTACGGTAGGTTTAATCTACTACCTTTACCTAAATCCAGTTCTCCCACGCTAAAAAGAACACACACACACACAATGCTAACTCACAGGGAAAAATATACTAACGAGCAATAGGTACCTCCTGTTATGTCAGCGGAACTCTCGAGCACAGCTGAATAATTAAAAATAAAGTTTGTAAGGGTACTGAAACTTTTCTCGTTTGAATGTCAATTAAAGATAAAATTAAACCAAACTTTCTCTGTAAAATTTGAAACTCGTTTGAAACCTAAAACAAATGAAAGGAATCTTTCTGTTCTTCAGTGTTGAACAATTTAAAGGTTTAGAGTAAATGCTGCAAACCTTTCAATTGCATAGGTGAACAGAGTAACAGACCCGGAGTTCAGTCAAGCTGCAAGGAAAAGCAGAGTATTTACAAAGGAATGCATCTTGACATTCCCTTCGTTGCTTTTACAACCTCAGAAGCGGAATACATACAACGATAATAGCAAACTCAATTACTGTGAAAATATTGTACACTCTCATGGTCTATTTAAATTCTAATAGCATCTTTTCAAAATACAGGGCAATGCTCTTTTCTTCTGCTGGCGCGGCGAACGTGTATTTCTCGTTCTGCTTGTCCATCTGTAACTTCTGAATCTTGAAATAATCGAAATTACTATACAGGGTGCTATTAAAATAAATTTAGCTTCTTTTAGATAAATTACAACCATTTTTATGGAAGTTTCTAATTTGCTAAACTATGCTCCTTATAGAACTCCGTGCAACTTGCGCATCCCTCAATTCTTGAAGGTAACAAAATGCTTCCTTAATTTATATTTCTCTAATAAATATCAAAATAAAAAGATTTCTTTGTTATAGTAATTTACTATATTCCCCCTTCCCGATACTCCATTCCCTTCTTATTTCACCCCTTTTGCATTAGTATATTTTTGTCCAAAGGTTTGGTTACTCTCTAGTACTAATCCCTTGTGTATATTGTAGTCGTAGAATATTATTTCGAAGTTCATTCCTTCATTACCATTTTAATCAAGATGCCCGTAAGCAAATTTGTACCAGAAATATGAATTGTATAGCCAAATGTGCGAAACATAATGAAGGATTTCATCTCACATTCGAATCTGATTAACCTTTTTTGTTCCATTCCGATGTTACCTTCAAATGACAACGCCACTTAATTAAGAGAACCAGACCATAAATTAAATTAGGTAATGAAAACAGTATACTTCACGTGTGCACTAAAATGTTAAAATTTCAATTATCTACTGGCAAATTATAAATTCAGATCAAAATTTATAAATATTTAAACCTTGAAGCAAATATAGGCGCCAGCCAGACATGTATATATTAAAACATCTTGTAGGTAATCAGCCAAATTATTTGGCAAAATATTGGCGAGTAACGATTAGTATTTAATTTTATAAGTGGTTAATAGTATATCCGTTAATATTAACATATTTGAATATTTTAAATTTGTAATTCTATCCTGAATATAGGGGAAAATTAATTTAAATGTTAAGAAATTCAAGAGAATCTTAAAAATTGAAATATTTCAATTTGCAGTTAAGTTTGCTATTGAAGATAAGAAAGCAATGCTTCTTGATGAACAAAAACTACATTTTACACATAAACTTTCTTCTGTTAAAATACCCCTAAAACATTTTACTTTTGGTTGTAGAGTAGAATATTTTTGTTTGAAAAATTTACAGTAAATTTGTCCTTGAATTTGATCATGTTCTGGTTTATCTCAATATGTAACAAAAATAAGATAACTAAGAAGGCAGATGTTGTACAACGTCTAATGTTATGAGCGTAAATGAGTACGTGGTCATGTACGAGGTTTAATTATAAAATACTGAGACCACCAATACATTTCCAGATTTAGTAAGTTGGGAGGGAAAGTTCAAGGAAAGTAGTGTCATGCTATGGCAAAATCAATGCGTCTTATGTGGGTGTTATGGCTATGAATTACGATGTGGAAATATATCATCTTCAATCTTCATCATAATAGGAATCACTGAATTCTCTAAAATAGAAAGAAATCCGCTTAGGATCTTGTTTCCAAATACTTGAAGAAATAAAAGAAAATCCAAGGGCCAATCTAACGAGTCATTCTCAAAAGTGCTTATAAGTATATTTTCAAAAGTAGATAAACCATTGGTAGGGGTGCCTAGCTGATACAGGAGGCTTATATAAATAAAAGAAGACAAACACCCATAACGAGACCGGGAGTTGAACACGATCCCTTTTGTTGCTAGATTCCTACTCACTTAGCTACTATGGCCTTATGCAAGTGTCCATTTTAGATGATTATTGAACTGTCTATAAAAATTTTTAGTGCACTGTGTCTACGTTTATTTATGTTGGAACTAATTTTAGTATGGCAGGTTTACAAAAATGTGGTAAATAACTAATTTGGATTGCAAATTAAAACAAAATTGTTTGGCAAATTTCCAGAGTAATATTTGTAAAAATAGATGGAATTTCAATATGAAAAATTAAATACTTTCCAAAAAGTGTATGTATAGCAATGTGAAAAATAACTCTTCTCACCGCATTTCTAAATACCTATATTCTATATTATATTATTAATATTTGAGTTTTCAATTAAAATTAAATAAAATTGTTGATACATGTTCCTATCAGGAGTTAGACGCTGTGGTTTATTCTATAGAGATTTAGTACCCAAATTACGGTAAGGAACCACCAAATTATTCAACCGTTTCAATGTTTTTGTCTTTGCATTTGTAACCGTAAACTTTTTGTTCCCACAGCACCTGTTATTACGATAGGTAATAACTTTTGTATAAGTCTGTCACAGTACCGGAATGCAGTAATAATCTTGATAGTGCGGATGTAATACTGTACTATGCACTGGTAAAAAGTGTGAAATGATGACGAAATTATTTCTTTAATGTGAGAAAATAAGTATAAAATACTATACTATAAGTAATGTAGACAAAATTTGTTTAAATAAATAAATATTCGTTTGGTTTATGCAAAATAAGGCGAGAATTTTATATGTATATGAGGTAGCAAACCTGCTTTAGTATCTATATGGTACACAGTTGGTATCAGTCATTTAGTGAGTTCTATGCTCGGTTCTATGTATTTCTGAAAAGACCGAATATCCGGTCAGTCTCGTTAACGAGGAAGGAGAGTATTGTAAAATCTTTATTTGGAGCTTATTTATTCATAAATCTGCTCAGAAAAGACAATAATAAGATTTTTGTTAAGTATTTTGGTCGATTTTGGTGCAACTTTTTCTGCAGTAAAGGTAAACCCTTTGAAGCATGACAGGTGATTATTAATTTTAAAAATAGATATTGAATAAAGTCTTTTCTGTCAGTATTCTTGGATTGGTACGCCACTGTAAGTTTTTGCATTTTCAGTCGAATCATTTCAGATTGATTACATGGAAACAAAATGATCTAAAGTGATTCCAGTGTAGGTCCTTTTATTACTTTATAACAACGTCATTATTTTTCAAAAGAATTGTAGCAAGTAATGGATTCTGGGAATGAAGCCAACAATGTGTGTTTGAACAATTTCTAAAGAATTTCTATATAACCTAAGGATATAGTGATGCTAGAAAAGTATTTGAAGATATTTTTCAAAACACAAATAATTTCATAAATTCAAGAAACAGTTAGGCGCTCTGATAATGCACGTTTACATAGAAATACTTTTGACGATTAGTATTATAGGTTAGTAGAGTAGGTACTATACAATAATTATTGTTAGTTTTCTGAAATAAACTATTCGATTATTTGCATCAAATTTATAAGGAATTCTTGAAAAACGTTATTTCTTATTCAGCAGGTTTGTCTGGGAATTTTGGAACATGAATATAAGTTGTATCCGCCCCTTTCAAATTAACATGGGTCGTAGAATACAAAACATTAAAGAAACCGTTAGAATATAAGATATTTTTGATTATGATTGATTGATAATAAATAAATATAATCATAATTTATAGATGGTAGTTTGATATATTAGCAGGAATAATTAATAGTATGAGATATTTCAATTCTTAATCCGAAATTTCATTGGGGTTGTGTGGTATTTCTAAGTTAAGCTGATGTGTATCTTGGCCTCACATTTTCTGCGAAAGTGAATCATTTTCTCTTAAATATTATATCGATACTACCGATCCTACTACTTCATCGTCTACGGTTGATGAGGTTGGAACCAAAGAAGACGACCTTCACAGACTGGCTAACGTACTACTAGTGAATCAACGGTCGTTGTGGAATTTCTTCCAGTTACAAGAATTGAATTAATTGATCAACGAACTTTTCATTTTTTTTTCTTCGGTTATTTCAGCTGATAGAAAAAGTGGAGAACCAACCGACTTTAAATACCTCCACACCTTTAAAGATGCATCGATTTCGTTGGAAGCAAACGAGTAAAGTGAGTTTTAAAAACACAAAAGAGAAATTCGCGTAGGTGATTTTTTGCGGTCAGTGCCATAACGCTCATTAAATGCCACATCAAAACACAGTAGAGTAACGTAATAATAAACGTATTAGTTCCATCCTTCATGTCGATTTGCTAATTTATTTGATATGATAGCAATAAATTGTTGTTGTGTAAAGTATGTGGTACAGGTAAAGAAATAACGATAAGTATTATTCAATTTTTACTTTCCCATACCATCCCTGGCATATGGGAAGTATTGATATGAAAATTTTCGAAATTTTTTAAATTTAACATACCATTAAATAATCATCAATCTCTTTGTTCCATCTCCAGCTAATCCAATGGGTGTTCGACTTCGTCCCTTCTAACTGCTTTGCCCCAACCCCTTATTATCCCCTACCTAATTGTGTTGAATGTCCCAAAAAAAAATCGTTGATGTATGGATTTGTAAGTAAATGTAGAAACTAAAAAAATTCTTATGAGTTTATGAAAAATCCAAGTCGCCTTAACACCTACTGAAGTGATTAATTATGATATTATACCAGAAATGAGAACAATTTTCCTTCGGTTAATAATTAAAATTAATTAAACTTTCATCGTACACACAAAACATATTTACTAAAAGAATGCAAGTACTCAATTTGCAGTTTTGAATATTTACTTTCTGTTAGTGCGTATGTATTTGCACGTTGGAAATAATTTAGACGTTAGAAATTTACTCTCAAAATCTCATTTCTAATAAAATCATTTAAAAAAATCAAAAAAGCGTTGTATAATAAGTATCCATTAGTATAGACATGGTAGTCAGTGTACTGTGATGGTAACTATCTACCCACACAAATTCAAGCATAGTACCTAACAAAATGTACCTAAATTCGTCCCCAAATTCTCCTTAACACCCACCAAAGTGATTAATTATGATATCCTACCAGGAATGAGAACATTTTTCCTTCGGATAATAATTAAAATTATTAAAACTTTCTCGTACAAACAAAACATATTTACTAAAGGAAGGCAAGTACTCAATTTGCAGTTTTGAATATTGACTTTCTGTTAGTGCGTATGCATTTGGACGTTGAAAATAATTTAGACGTTAGAAATTTACTCTCAAAATCTCATTTCTAATAAAATCATTTAAAAAAATCAAAAAAGCGTTGCATAATAAGTATCCATTAGTATAGACATGGTAGTCAGTGTACTGTGATGGTAACTATCTACCCACACAAATTCAAGCATAGTAGGTACCTAACAAAATGTACCTAAATTCGTCCCCAAATTCTCCTTAACACCCACCAAAGTGATTAATTATGATATCCTACCAGAAATGAGAACATTTTTCCTTCGGATAATAATTAAAATTATTAAAACTTTCATCCTACAAACAAAACATATTTACTAAAAGAATGCAAGTACCCAATTTGCAGTTTTGAATATTTACTTTCTGTTAGTGCGTATGTATTTGCACGTTGAAAATAATTTAGACATTAGGAATTTAATCTCGAAATCTCATTTCTAATAAAATCATTAAAAAAAAATAAAAAAGCGTTGTATAATGAGTATCCATTAGTATAGACGTGGTAGTCAGTAGTGTAGTGTGATGGTAACTATCTACTTACACAAATTCAAACATAGTACCTAACAAAATGTACTTAATCCCTCCCCAAATTTTCCTTCCACTTCATTCGGGAAAAAAATTCAATCTAAAAATTCTTGCATTTAGTTAAGGAAACATTACATTATACAAAAAAATATTACATTTCAGTAATTGTAACCCCTGTGTCTATCTACTATTTTTTTAAACACTACCAGGTTCCTTCAACAGGCACTTAAGTAACTCACAGTCGCCCGTAACCGAAAAAAAACAGTAGGCGAAGAAGCCTTACGCAAAGAAAATATTTGGTAGGTACTTAAGAGTACCATTAAGATTTTTAAGAAAGTACCTGAAAAATTTTTCAAGAAAGTACATAAAAAATATATTTCAAAGAACCCCCTCTTTGCCACCGTGGAGGAAACAAAAAGTTTAAGACATTTTCCTCCACAGTAACCATTAGATGCGTCTCGCTAGCGGAGACTTAGCATCCCACATAGCTGCAAGAAATGAAATGGTTAGCAAAAAGAAATTATTGCACAGATATTAAGGTATTAATTTATTTAAAAAAATTTTGATTGCTTTTTTTTATAAGCCATAACTGACGATCTTTAACAACTTTGAAAGTTTACATGACAAAAAAATGTCTTTTGTAATACATCATATTAACATGAAGGAAAAAAATATCGTTACGTTACAATCATTAATCTCTTAGTACCTGTACAAGCCAAACTTGATAATCGGAAATGTCACATTACTACATAAACACAACATCCTAAACTGTGACGAGGGGGGTGAGATAAACATTTCCTGAAAAAAAATATCACACAAAATAATGTAAATGAAGGACCATTTTTGATGATGCTGAAGTAATCGTATGTTTATTTTTATAAACAATTATTTTATTTTTAGAAGGGAATCGGAACTTTTTCAGAAAAAAGTGAGTAGGTATCTACTTTACACCGTGACGTATTAAAATCTATTTGAAAGATAATTTTTGAGGCCCTGTAATTAATTTAATGCATATTTTCAAAAAAGGAAATAGATACAGTAAAGAAAATAAAGAAATGAAAACGGTCAGACATTATGAGAGACATTACAGGGAGACAGGGTAATTACAATTTAACAAGTCAAGAAAGTGAAACTTTACGGGGTGAGCTCAATTCCCGTGAAGATACTTTCCTGACTTGTGCTACTTTGGTGCCAATTTGCAGTAAAAAAACATTTACAATGTGATGCAAGGGTAGCCCAACATAGGGCCCCAGTACACATGGCTTAAGAGAGGCTTGGTGGAAAGGAGTCATCACCGCCAGCCAAAACTTGCCCTTCAGTAGTATTACTTAAACATTTATAAGTACTACTACTAATATAGCAATACTGTAACTCCCTGAAGGTCGCTCTCTAATGCTTTCAAAAACAAAAGATAAAAAATGATCTGACATCTAAAGATATAAAATGTTAAAATAAGAGTTAGGCTGATGGGGATACCAAGTTTACAAGGGCAGTAAAATGAAATGAGAAAATAAATGTAACAAATGTCTACACAAGATCAGATGGATCTTAAAGGTCTTATAAGTATTACAATGCAAAAATATATTGCAATCAAAAAATGTGATTTCAGGGGGGCAACATTTGAGAACACCCAGTATATGGGAATACAAAGACCATCAAATAAGCAAAAATATTATGTTACCTGAAAATTACAAAAGGGGAGGGCTGGGCGCAATGGAAAAAGCAAAATAATTAATTAATTCTTTTGCTCTGAAACCTGTACCTGAAAACCCTATCTTACTTTAATACTGAGAAATTATGAGTGTGGGGGGAACTACAATGCTGTGAAAAACGAAAAAAGATACAAGACCTTCAATCCAGCAGTCGTCTTCGTGGTTGGTCAGTGACAATTTGTCACTAAAATCCTACCTTTGCCAACGCTTTTTTTGTATATCCTCCCGGTTGTTTGTGAGGTGTTGGCCCAAACCTTGGTGTTGACCAACGATGGTTTTCACTTTCACTTCACAAACACTTTTTATGGAAACTGCAAAAAATAAAAACACAAAATTACTTATAAAATATAACATTTTCGTCGGCTTAATTCTAGATAAGGATCAAACTACAAAAAAATTTATTTTTTTTAATATACCTATCGATAAAAAGCAAAAGTTGACAACAATTTTGAATTAAAATATCTTTATACAAGTAAACTCATTAAAAAAGAGACTTATAATAATTACCAATTGATAAAAGGGACCATCGTAATTGCAGTTTAATAATCTAATTCAACATTTTTGAAATTAAAAGCACTACCACTAGCTGCACTTTAATTAGGAATTAATTTTACATGGATTCCAATTCATTTACATCCACAAAATAGTAAAACGTTTGCAAACGATTCAACAAAATTCGTAATAAACGAGACAGGTAAAGTAAAAATCTCGCTTCTTTACACCCCCTCCTAGTTGAAAATTGATAAGCAGGTAGTCCGGCCACGATAAGATGAGACGGCTTGCATAGCGTCATTCATTTACAATCGTGGCGCAACGTACCTGTGTAAATACAACTGCAGGTGTTTGGAATGCGTTAACAAGTTGTAACTTGTCAAAAAAATTAATTCTAAAGGATCAAACTACAAAAAACTTAATTTTTAATATAGTACCTGTTGATAAAACGCAAGAGTTTACAACAATTTTGAATTTAGAAAAAACTGAGGGCTTCACACATAAATACATTAAAATCTTAATAATATAAACAACGTTAACTTCTAAAAGTATGTTATATTGTTAGTTGTAGCCATGGTTACGTTATGAGCTGTTTTCGGCGAGTACATTATCATTTGAAATGGAGGGGGGTAACATTAAAAAAGTTCTTCACTTACCTTTGAACACAAAGAATTCGTTTCTTCCCCATCGAATTGATGAAAATCACGGGGAAAATCGTTGTCTCACCTCTAACTAGCTCCATGAAAACTGCAAACACACATTTTTATTAGTAAATTTGGTTAACCTTAAAAAACGGAAGAAAAATTTACTTTAAAAGTTATCACTGCACTTTTTAGTTACACAGCTAGGTTATATCTTGTGCAAACATTATACACTGTCGAAACCCGCATTAATAATAATAAAAACTAATTATTACTAACAATTAAAACAGAAGCTACAGAAATTACAATTTGACAATATGACGTTGTTGAAACATTTAAACATCGCGGCAGCATGTAGCTGCCCACAGAGATGGCGCTCGAGACAAAATATATACTCCATTTCAAATCTTGATAAAATTTTAATAAAAGCAACCCACCCTAATGTAATTGCCCCAAATCATTCCTTACAAATTAAACTTTATATTTTATTTACCTTTGAATCCCTCACAGAAAAATATAGCAACTTATTTTAACTTAACTTTAAGTGTGGGTGTGTGTATGTATACAACGCCCTAACGCAAAAACTAGTGAACCGATTTTGATAAAATTTGAAATGAAGGGGTATATCGAAAATTCATCGGCAAAATAAATTTTTCAAAAAAATCCGAAACCGGAAGCGGAAGTTAGGTTTTTATGAACTCGGCAATTCCATATTCTTGCAAAAGTTATACCTATAAATTTTGTTTTATTTGTATTCATAGGTACTACATGGTACTACCTATAGATTGTGATCGAGGTGTTTGCAGGAATGTCCATGAATGTCTAGTTTTTTTTTCTGGTAGTTTTTTTTCCTGGTAGTCTTTTTCCTACAGTCGTTAACACAACTAAATATTGCAAATAATTTTACTGTTTGTGATATAACTCTAGATTAGCGTTAATTATTTAGCAAGGTTAAAGGAATTCCTCAATTCTTTTATTTAAATCACTGGAGATTTATCTAACAACATAAAACATGAAAAATGTAGCTTCAAGGTTTCATTTCCTTTTACCTACCTACTTAAAAATTTACGGGGAACTTGAAAGATTTAATGGAGTTAAAATATTAACCTCCTGTTATTTTTTCATGCAGATTAGATAAATTAAAAAACAACCAAGGAAAAATAATTAAATAATAAATATATTTAACAAACATTTTTAATTTAAACCTGGGTGGCTTAGGAACCAAGAAGTTATACGGGTACGAATGCCGATTTTGTCACGGGTGTTCATGTTTGTCCTAATATAAATGAAGGGGGGATGATCATAACAACTGAAAGCCCTGCAATGGGTACCTATCCAAGAAAAAGGAAAAATAAATATTAGCATATTAGCCACACATGCTATACTTGTATCATGTGTAAGAGAAAATTAAATGAGGATACCATTGCATTTTTTTTCGTCAGCTGATCGCAATTACAGTTTTGAACTCAACAGCAATAATAATACAGACGGGAAATCATCTTCAAATATAGCTTCTCGTAATGACTTTCGAAGTGTTTAGATAAGCAGAAATAGATTGTTCAAATAAAAAACGTATTTCTTATTTACAATTTACTGGGTTTTATGCAGATTAGTTTAACGGAAGAATATCACGTTGGAGATGTAGTTTTGTAAATTAGTTCCCTTAAATACAAACACATTCCTTCAAGGTTTTGACGAATTCAATTGTGAGGGTTGCTAATACACGGACATAATGTTATTCTTTGTGCTCAAAAACTGCTGTTTTTGTATTTTGCACGCGAGCGAGGAAGGTTGAATAAAATTATATCTTGTTTCCGTTATATTTTCTATCTAACGACGTCTTTAAGTTTACCTTAACGAACGCCTGTTTCGACAACGTCTGATGTAGGCAATTATTTTAGTCTTTTGAATATAATATGCTTTTGAAATATTGCTCTCGATAATTTGAACTTCAGCTTCAGCTTGCTTTTCGTAATTAAAAATTGGTAGAAAATTTTAATTTTTTTCTATCCATTTGCAACTGATTGAATTAGACTCAATTGTCCAACACCAATGTTATATGCCCTTCATTTATCACTTAGGCTAAGATGAAAAAGAAACATCTAAAACGAGACCGGGATTCGAACTCGGATTCTCTTGATTGCTTGGTGAATTCTCATTCATTTTCTAACGCGGTTTCCCGTTACACTTTATTTTTGGTACAATGTAGAAGGGAGATTAAAAAATAAAACCGCTAAATGTTGTTATTGGGTTCTCACTCGGCACATCCTGAGCAAACAAGACTGACAGCTGACGGTATACCAATGCATGCATATCCCTATTTTACATATATTTTTTATTTGTGTTGGAAGGCGAGTTGTAATTAAAAGCAGCGGTTGCAGAGCTTTGTATAAATAAATGATCCAACTGCACGTAAAATTTACAAAAATGTGGTGATGCACTGAGTGCCTATTATTCGTATTAATTTTTAATGTTTTAGAATATTTGTTTTGGATGATTTTAAAGTGCTTTTGCAGGTGATATTAATATTAATGCAGTCGCCTATTATAAGCACCTAGTTTGAGAAAAGATCTAAGCTAAGCTTAGCTATAATATACTGCTTGTATAAGGTCTCCTGGATTAGTGCATAAGAATTGTAATTGTGGGATCCTACATATACAAATAATAGTGGGGGTGACATGGGATTCTGCATTAGGAAGGGTAGAGGCGTGGTAAAGGCTCGCCTTCAGGACAAGAAACTAGCGATTCAGGTGCATTTATTTGCATTCTCAAGCAAGCGTATAGCTACAAGATGCTTTCAAGTTCGATAAAGTACATATGTTGTGATAGGATAATGAATAATTAGTAATTTTAATTGGTAATTAAATTTTAAATTAAATTGAAAAAGAAATGCAAATTGAAGCTATAATGTAAAGCAAAATTACAGATCTATTACCAACTTTAACGTAAGGACAAGCCGCTATCATTTGATACCGAATGGTAGCTATAATAAAAAGCTGCAATTAAAATGATACTTCTACCACAAAGCTTGTAAGCTCTAACTGTGAGGTTGAAACTTTTTGGAAAATTGGGGATCAATTTAATATTAGATTAGGTAGCTATTGGTAAATTTCAATTTGGTGGCATTAGGGCGCGTGTTTAGATCCCCTTGGTAAATATCAGTAATTTAAAAATATTTCAAAATGCAAAAAGTGGGATTGGTTAGGCACCTCATACCTCAAATACCCCAGTGTTGGTCTATTTGTCACTGATAATAATTACTGATTATTACAAAAAATTAAAGATAATGGAGATTGAAGTAGCTGCTAGTAGTAGCAACTACTATTTTTAGTTCATATACAAGACAACTGACATGGTATATGCTCCACCGGATGTGTTTTTAAATTGGTTACGAAACTGCTCTAAAACAAACGTTAATAATATTATATGGCGTGACAACACTTAGTACTCGTTTAAGGAAGCTGTTACTAATTACCAATTTTATTTTAGAAATGTAGTTTGTAATGTCAGCGTCGATATAAAAATGTAAGTAAGTAAACCTAAACCTAAATATCTAGCTTGGTCAAGCTGTGATTCACTGCAAGTTAAATGAATCAACCTGTAGTGTGTCTACAAAATAATAGAAAAATAAATATGACAATTTTATAAAATGCTGTGTAGTAGTTGATTGTTAGAAACAATTTTATTTCAGAAAAAGGTTCCTTATCGCATAGTAAAATATGTCTTTAGCAAAAAGCTTTAAGGATAGAAACGTCCTGGCTTTGGAAAAAAATTGGTGCAATCCTCTAACATATATATCAGTTTAAATTTCTTATATAGTTAAGAAGCAAAAAATAAAAATACAGTATATTCTAACTTTTTCTTCCTAAATTTTCGTAATGGAATAAATTTGAATTTGTTGCTCTGTACCAAAGTTCATCGAGGGAAATGCTTGGTAAAATGACACCCAAGAAGTTTAATTTTAAATGTTTAAATTGAGCTGTATACGCCTGTATAGTTAATTTTGAAAACCATTTATAACTATGATACTATCTATAACTAAATCAGGTATGTCTAACAACAAACTTTTGTAAGCTACTTTTCCCTCTGCATCACTTATACATTCTACCATTTTGCGAACTGTTCTATAAAATAGAAATGTTGGGAGTTTTTCACATTTATAACTGAATATATTTGAATCTTGACTTCACTGAAGCGAAGCGCTTTGGAAAAGTTCCTTTGCTTTGGGTGTATAATAATAATATAAAGTATGGGGACTAGATATATTATATAACAGTAGGCTGAGAAAAAATAACGTGGCTGTACGACCTTTAAATTTCATGCTATAATTTTAAATTCTTAAATAGAGTTAGTTGTAGGTACCTACAAATGGGTAAAAAGGTGAACAAAACAGATGCTACTAATTATTAACCTCGTCGGGTACAAATTATGTAAAATGTAAGCTTGCAAAATGTAGGTATACAAATTTTTTGTGTCAAGGTTCATTGAAACTAGGAAACTGATGTAAAAAAAAAGTTTAATAATCGTGCTGGTTTCCATATTTGATAAGCTGAATGTATAATGTAAATAGTATGTAATTATAGTACTATAGTACCTACTATTATAACACTTAATTTATTACAATGACAATAAACGTAATTACAGAGGTTACATTATATTTTTGCAATATTTCTGAAGCAAATATAAAAATACTACCGTATAAAAATTAAAGTTAGAAATTATGAAACGTAATACATATTTTGATAGATATGGCATATTTAAAGTAGGTAACAAACCGCACGCGAAAATGTAATAAGGACCCCCTACAACTGAAAATTTCAATGATTGTTGTAACATTTACGTTGTGGGTGTATATATTTATGATTTATTACGTTAATGAATCTGGAAGTTTGAAATAAAGCTAACTTAATGTGACAAATAGCAAATAAGTAAATGTTATCAATATTTTGTACAGAAGAAAATAGACTGATCTGTAATCAATTAATTAACTAAAAAAGTAAATGTTCAAATAAATTGTTCTGCGATTTTGTCAAATTTTAATGAGCTGTGCAATATTTTTATTCGGCTTTGTTCTTTAAAGATAACTTCTTCAGGTTTCCGCCTATAGAATATTTTTATATTCGTTATTCTGAAAAATGATTTATATTATGTCCTGTTCCATATATCGATATAGAACATTAAAAGTGTCACTCTACTAACCTACATGCGCAATTTTAATTTTGGATTTCCGGGTGGGCGGAAACCATCTCTATCTATTTCGTAGGAGAAATGCGATTTCTTTAAGCAGCTTAAGTTTAAGATGACACTTTACCTTATCCAACTTGTGCCACTTAGAACTGCAAGATTAATTTATGTTCACTGTCGTAAAAATGAAATGAGAACATTTACGTGATTTAATAATTTTTGTGGAACGCTGAGTTGTCAAAAGAATTAACCTGGTTATTAGTTTATGGATGACAGCTAAATGGTGGGGGCGCTTATACATTTCTTTCATATTCTTGACAATTAAAAAAATAATATACGTGATACCTAGTTTGAAGATTAATAGATTTGGTAGATACCTACAAGTGTCCTAATCCCGTGGTTGAGTTGGGTCCAGGGCCGTAACCAGGATTTTATTTCGGGGGGGGGGGGGAGTTAATTTCCTTACCGGTCCATGAAAAGGGAATAAAAGGAGGCCGAGTAGAAAGCAAAAAAAAAGCATTGCTCAAAGTACACGTTGGTTTCACTTCGGGGGGGTTTCAACCCCCTAAACCCCCCCTTGGGTACGACCTTGGTTGGGTCCCAATTGTGTCATTGTATCGTGCAACGGTACTGCTAGAGACATAGATCCAAGGGGCTGACGAGACCCCAGACACAATATTTTTTGCCCCAATGCGTATATTTGTAATAGATGGAAATATACAGGGTTAGTACAAATTATGAACTTGTTCGAAGACCCGTAAGGGTACAAACTGCACCCAGTACTTAGCTCGGACCCAATTCAACCACCGTTCCTCTACCGTGCGGAGGATTAGCACCCAACTCGATACCTCCACTTGAGAGTTGCAAAGTACAGGTGGTAGTTCTAAACTCTATTAGGGATTAAACTGTATTAGAGTCGAGTTCTGTGCATCTTTCGAACCGTGTAATGAAGTAGTTGGGATTCTCTTCAAATAGTGAATGTAATGCTTTTGTAATTCAATTCCACTAGACATCTGCTGTATTAAATTTAAATCGGCTAAGAAAACACGCATTTGTCTGATTTCTGGCAGAAAATATGTGGAAAACTCGAGTGAATAAATAATTTCATTTTGGTAACAGAAGAAATACAATGAATACGGCGAACGTTAAAGTTGTAGACGAATGGAACTGTTTGTCTATGTAAATGTGGCATAACACAAAGAATAATCATTCTTGCGTTTAAAGCTCTGCTTTTCTGGCTTCTGCTGAATAATCAATTTACTTTCTGTGTTCTACTTATCGCGAGCAGAGTGCTAAAATCGTTAATATCAATGTGATCGTCAATGCTTAAAGTTTTTTTACATAAACAGCATTGAAAGTGATCTGACAGCTTCTGGCTACTATACAAGCCACTTAACTACAGTTAAAAGTATATGGAATTTTCCACAAGTCTTCTTCTAATCTTTACAGGTCGAGATGCTGGTGAAGTTGACTATAGAACCGGTATAAGCTATACACTACAAGTGCATAAATGAAGATTTATGATTGTTAGTAGAATATAATGAAGAAAGTCATTAATCCATAAAAAGTGAATGTTTAAAACTTCCGCGCTCGGTGTATTATTAAAGCCTATTGTTCTGTAATTTTTACAGTCTGATAAATTTAAAAAATCAAATAATTTAACAATGCATAATTCTTTGATTAAATTAGCGAAATATAAATAATTGTACCATTCATAATTGATTCTTAAATAATTGCTCAGGTGAATTATAGCTTCGATAAAACTAATCTTGAACCAATTTTATTAACACATTATGTATATAGACAGATGTTAATCGCTCATTAGCCATATCTGAACTTAAGACAATAAAACAAATTCGAAATAGTTACCTATATTTTACAACACAATGTACTTTCTCTAGCCTTTCTTTTATGTCATAATTTTTATCCACTAAACTCTATATAGGTACATTTGCAATTTCGACTTCAACACAGTACAGTCTCTTCAGAATTTATACCTACATAATTTGAATGATATACAAACTAGCAAAAGAAAATGATGAAGTAATTAAAAGCAAAGTTAATCAGTTCTGATAAACGAAAACGAAATACCTGGTATTTTGCTACCTATTCATAATTTCAAACACCAAGTTGTAAAACTAGAAGCATGCAGGATTTCTCCAGTCTTATATTACATTTTACGGTGATACAAAGGAAGCGATGGACTTGACTTCCTGTGAGAACCACACATTTATAACAGCAGGTTTGACTTCTATCAGCGTCTCCATTGATCTTATGAGGGGCAATAAATAACGTCCCTTCATACCTTGCCCTGTATTTATCTAAGCACTTACGATGGACAAGAGACTTTACTTCCCTTAAATAAACAAAAGACAGCTTTGTAGAAAACTTTCCAGGAAATATTAAAGAAGCCAGTATACAGAAGCGCAATTTATTCACTAAGAGATTTGTAAATAGGTACCTAACATAATAATTATTGTATGATTTATTGCGCTACGATACCTACATAATATTGTTTCGGATGGAACATGAAATGGCAATCAACTTAATGTTCTTTTGAGTACATAGGAGTAGGAGATACAACGTCAATTTGCTCAATATTTTCGTAGCGTCTAAATTGGTCTAGGGGAGCAATTAAAAGATACAAAATTGCAGTCTTGGTAAACAAGGGGTGCAAGATATAGATCAATATAATATTTCTACAATCAAACAAAATTACGGAAATGGAAGTTACAAACAGTTTCCCAATTTTGCGCGTATTTATTAAAAAATTACAAAGGCTGTTGTAAATCTGTTTACCGGAGCTACCAGACTGGAGCTAATTTTCACAACATATGTAAGTCTAATATATACAATAAGAAATAGAACAACAAGCAAGTGCTGTAGTAAAGAAATGTCAATATAATTAACACTTTCGGCTAGTCTTTTAAAGCTGCAGTACCATATGCGACCAATATTTTAAACGTAGTAACGAGGAACAGTGTGAGTTCAATTATTCTATTTTGAGACAAGCCTGCATGGTCATAATTTAATTAAATGATTGCTTTTAATTAGATGATAGATTGATGATTGTTTGAGTAGTCATATGTGAATGTGGAGGGTGTATAAACAGAAAAATTATGTCCAGGAAAATCTAGTTTCAATTTATGAATGCACGAGTACGAATCAATGAGACCAAAACGGATGGTTAGTTCACTAGTCGGAGGATTCCATGCAAAAACTGTTTCATGACCCTGCCAAATTTCAAAAATTTCAGGAGCCTAGTTTGAGCATTTTTTTTGTGAAAGGCCATAAAACGTTTATATCTTGGCTATCTTTTAAATATCGGTCAACTATAACTACTATAACTGACCGAGGAACCAACAACCCTTTTACAACATTAATAATTTTTATCTTATTCTACAAAGAAAGGGAAAACGTGAGTTCCCAAATAGGGACTTAATAATAACCACAAATCATTTACTTCTGAATTCTAAATATAGCTTATCAAGGGCGTGGGTGGGTATTTATAACTTTACATAGCTTCAAACCTTAGTTGACCTACTAACACTAAGTATTTATTCATGTATTTTCAAAGAATACAAAATTCCAAGTTCTAGAACAAACATTTTGCTGTGGATATGTTATAGTGATAATTCCTTATTTTGCGTACGACTGATAGAGAGTAGTGGCAAGAAACCTGCATTCGAAACAGTTACATGTATGATTTTGATTGTGTATAAAGCATATGTTACGCGGAAAGTAATAAACCAATACTTGAGGCAATATCAGTATTGCAATCTGACACAAACTTTGGAATTCTAATATTCGTAAAGGTTTTCCTAGCGTAGTGATTGGATAACTTGAGCTTTCACCCCTATCCCAAGAATCTCATCTTATGTTGATACTCGAGTTACAAAAGCGAGCAGGAAGCACTACAATGTTAAAGAGTAACAACGTAACAGGGTATTTAATGTTTAAAAATCGATATCCACCAGCCGACAAACTGCTTAGTCATTCAAAACTGGTAGAGCTGTTACTTATACATGCTACACCCCTTAATCATTTCCCTACTACAGTTTTGCTCCATTAACTTTTGCTTATAAAAACCTGGAGTTTGAATTTTGTCTAACAGTATCAACCGACCTATTTCCCATACATTTTACAATTTCAACACACTAATAAAATTAGTGCTTATATAAGTACGTTGTTAGCACCTGAGCTGCACCCTTTTCAAATATTTCTTCTATGTAAGCTGGGAAAGAAAATAGACGCCCTTTCTGAAGTTTGTCGCAGCAAGTGAAATGAATTCTAAAGCTATGCAAGGTTAAACTTTTTGTATTGTGCCTTTTCGTATAAATCTGTCTGAAATTATTTAAGTGCCAGAATAGGGTGTCGACGACAAAGGAACTTTCAAAGCAGTGTAGCTTGTAAGAAAATAAATACTGACAACTGGGTGCCTACTGTGAAAACTAACAGTTATTGTTTTTTAGTTCAACTGGAATTTGGAAGAACTGTTTTCTTCTACTTTTATTCACATTCGTGAATTACGTTTATTTTACCTAATAAAATATTTGTTATGAAAGATTTCGTAAAACTGAAAACATTCTTTCGTTGCCACCATTCAGTTTATTTTTTAAATTTCCTAAATTTCTCAAACTATAATTTTTGATTTTTCTTGAGTAGTACCTTTGGTACCTTATCAGATAACTAACAGTTTTTTAATGCCATAATGACTAGTCGCTTGTTTGCGTTACCTCTTCATGTTTCTGTGATCCCTATCATAGTGAGACGTGAATTTGTAACGGTCTGTATAGTATGCTGTAATCTATGCAGCGAAAAAATTGTCTATTTTTTGTCTCTACTTGCAACAGCATAATTGTTAATTATGAATGCCAGGCAGGATGAAATAACTCTGCACCAAATTACGTATTAGCTAACATTATACCATAAACTGGAAGTTGGATTTATATTCTCCATCCTGATATACTAAATAGCGATTTCCTGTTTTAAGTCTAGAGGAACTGAAGAATTTTAAAATTTAAATTCAATTTCATTCTGAAATATATTTTACAAGATGAGTTGAAGTTCGTTGCTCTCATAGAAATAAGATTTTAAGGTCCAGTTATTTTTATATAAAAATATTAGCACTCGTGCGTTGAATGGTGTGACAATGAATATTCAAAATTATTCATAAAAATCACTCTCCTAAAGTATTTATTTTGAATTTTAGATTAAAGAAGAAAAAACAATATTGCAATTCCACTTTCGCTAGACACATTCAGTTGTAGTTTCCATATCGCTATGCAAATTAAGACGACTGATTCGAGTCTGTCAAAGAACTTCTTTGAACTTCAGTCTGCCATAGACACGACGGAAAGGGAAACCACTGAATTACTTAGGATGTAAATTTTAATTATATTCTAAGCTAATTATTAATTTATTATTTTCTACTAACTGTGTGAACCATAAATTTATTTATTTCTAGCATTTCTTTTTTTTTTTATCAATTAACGTATGCTTCTATCCAACAGCATTTAACATTGACACCGCATTGACCGCATTCCTTCTATTGTTTTCAATTAAAGATGGGGTTCACTGGTTCAGAAATAAATGGGATTTTCTATCAGGTTCAAATTGTCAATACAGTAGAAAATTTAATACGGTTCGTTACCCTAACGTCGGGTCGTTGCCAGTGGTTCAAAGCCACTTACTGTTATATTGGGCCTATGTCAGAGTGCACATTCGACACGGGTATAATTTGTTGAATATTAATGGATAGGGTATACCGAGGGTTGTAACATGCGGAGGTCATGCTATGTTTCATGATATCTAAGGTCTATCATGTAGGCTACCAGCGTTGCACGTCAGTAACTCCGCGATGCATACAAGAGCCATCAAGTAGAACGAACGAACACTGCCCAAGATCTAAACGAATAGGGAATAACTCTATTTTAATATTATGCAGGTTGGTGCTGCAACGCTCAATAAACCCTGCATGTAACCGAGAGCCTGTTGTGGTTAAAACAATGGAGGACTCAGATGCGGAACCGGTAATTGGCAAGAGACTTCCAGGGAGAATATGTGATGTTCGTACCTCCCAGCTATGCGGCAGTTCGATTTAGGTCTATTATTAGACTGCTCAAGGGGGTTGCTATACATATTTTGTATAAGAAGTTTTTCACATGCTTGTTATTATATTCAAAAACATCGATTGCCTTTATATTAAAAATGTGAGACTAATACGAATTTCGCTTGAACAAAGGCCTCGTCGGTTTATACTGGGAATTCCTTTAAAATACAAAACGCACCTGACTGCATGGTGTTTTGTAATCTAAGAAAATTCTTCCATACAGCGTTTGTGAATGTCGAACGTACCCACGAGAGCAGAGCTCTACAGAAGCACGCATGAAGCACGTAGGTGAGTGAACGTAAAGGTCACGTTCATCGGGAACTAGACAATAACCAAAGAAAATGACGAACTCAATTTTGAGAAGTCTCTTCAGTTTTCAAGCATATGTCCCTACAAAACAATAAAACAGTTCAAATATTATCTTGAACTAAAATTTTAATTATTTATTCTACTTTTAATTACTACATCCAAAATTTCCTTGAAGAGGAAGAACCAATATACCGAGTGGAAACCATGAAGGGGGGGAGGACGAATACTAAGTACTAATTTTATCAGTGTACCTACCTTTGATTGTGACATTTCAGGTATTTTATGTTGCTATGCATAGCAACCTGTTTTTTCAAAATAGTTATAAGTATTTCATACATTTTTTTAACAGAAAAAGGTAACTGTACCAGGATTTATTGGTACGTCGCATGCTTTGTTGTTGTCGTTCTATTCATACCATTACCATTCTTGTGGGTTTAAATGGGGAGCAGGAATCTATATAAAGGTAAGTTACAATGCAATTCTCCTATGGTCCACTTTGAAAATCCGCACTCGATATGTAATTTAAGGGCCGTTATCATATTATAATATATTTTTTTAAAAATAGTTTTGAATGTATTTTTTATTTATCTGAAAAAATTATCGAATTATCTTAAAGCTGACACAGGCGTATCTGACCGGGGTGACTAATCTGCATCTCATCGACGTTCACGATTTTGTTAAAGGGTGAGGTCTATGATTGAGCGAACGTCTCCTCTGCGAGATGGAAAATAAAAGTAGGTTTGAGGCTGCGAAAATGTCATTTCCGGTCAAAAAATGTTTTTGAATAAGGGTGGTTGAAAAGTTTGATAATCGTAACGATAGATATAGGGGGGTGTCCGATCCGATCATTTGCCTTCGTGATTCGGTTTCCCCACCACATATAATTTATTTTATAACAAGCTTCGATAGTAGAGTTCGAAACTGGAGGGTATAAAAGTGACATAATTATAATAATCTACAAAGAATATTTCGTTGACGTTGGCAGGAAAATCTAACAAATTTTTGGTTTGCCCCTAAGGCCTAGGTACTATATTTTGTTCAATGAAAGACGTAGTATGGGGATGATTCCGTAACGCCTTTTGCTAGGTCGACGTTTGTTCTAGCTTCGTCTGTATATTATCTCTGTTATATGCTGCGAATTGCTGAAACGAAGGGTTGATAAACGCTACAAAGGGAAATATCCTAAAAGTGCTGTATAGTTATTATAATATTGACTTGTTTAGATGGGGCAAACTTTATAATTCGTTTAAAGATCGTACCTATTGTAGGTTGAGGTTTATGAAATCCAAAAATATTTGATTGTTTAAATTGGATCGTGAAGCCTTGACATCGCATATAATTTTAATCATGGTACACCTACACACAAAGTAAGAAGAAATACCAAAGTTATACATTTATTTTGAAAAGAAGTGCACTCTCTTGATTAACATTGACCTGCTGACGCTTTTCCATTTCCAAGCTCCTGGGTGAAATTATTGTTTAGTTTCTCTTTTTTACTTAGGCACCCTTTGTTGCGCTGTCACCATGTTTCGCATTTCTTGATGAAACGAACCATTAAAAGCGTGAAAGCATGCATTAGTGCTGCTTTTTTAGACTCGAATTACTTTCATTTTACTGCGCTGGGATTAATTAATGGAAGCAGTGATTTATGGGCTTATATGTATGTATATATCTCTTTAATATTCACGGTTTTGTATTTTCAGTTTCCTCTTTTAAAAATGATTAGAAGTTTTTTTCAACATATCATGTTACGTGCGTGTGGGTGTGTTGTGTAAATGTGAGGTGCTGAAAAATAGGTTCCGTTACGAAATTTCAGACATTTCAATTAATCTTTGAAATACTCTTTAAAAAAGAATGTTTGTTAAATTGTTCATATTTATTAAAAGCAATAGTTGTTTAATGTTAGTATGTAATATATAGTAGGTACAGGAAAATGAATGATTATTATTTCCTTGATGTGTCTGAAATTTTCCATTTCTACCCGAAACAGTTGCTGTGATTTCTACAGTCTTGCTTCAACATTCATTCTGCCATCACGAAAGCGAATTTAAACATCTCCCTATTCAAGTAACTTCTGAGATAGATTACTATCGGAGCACCATTAGTTTAAAGCTCTAGAATTAGCTTGTTCTGCCTTTCGTTCCGTTTTCTCCTTGGAAACGTGTGCGCAACTCCCTCTGTTATTAATTTCCCTCTCTGCAAAGATCACCTGCAACGACGGAAATCGAAAATCATCCTACTGAACGCTTTAACTAATCTAGATATCCATCGAGATTCCAGTTTAATTGTGTCTGAAAGCCTGGAATTTATTCAAGAACTTACGTAATTTATCCTAGTTAGACCAACTGTAATTTACCGCATTGTTTTAGTAATTAGGTGCTTAAAATTATATTCAATTTAAATTTATAATTCTTAATTTCGTGCTGCAATAATTGAAAATGTATGGAATGGTTGATAATCTGAACAATCCTAAATTACAGCAGTATCACATCTAATTAATGAAGTGGACAGCGGTTAAGGCAACAGGAATTAATATCGCACTAATTATCTATTTATACGTGAAGCTGTCAAGCCTAGAAATTGTGGTTGTATAATATCCATGATCGAGGAGGTGTTATCAGTTATTTTAGAATTAATTGCATAGCTTGAAGCTGTTGAAGTTGTTGTGGTTATAATAATTAAATAATTTATTGCATTTAACACCTGCAGCGTGTATTTTTCAGTGCAATAGAATGCCGGTTAAAACGTTTATTCTAATCCATATACTCAAGGTGGTGGTCACAACTTAATAATTTCAGTAGCAAAGTAGTAAATTTAGTGTTTCGAAATAAAAGGTTAAAATAAATTAGAGTCTCCGACAGTTTCCCGGATCGCATTTACCAGTTTGTTCTGACGGGTCTATCTTACCCATGCCTTTTTCGTACCAGACACATTTCCGCACATTCGCAAACTTCACCAGATACTCTGACAGAGGTTTGCCAAGTCGTTAAATTTTGTCAAGTAGTTGAACAACAAATTTCGGTTTAGCTATCAACACAATACGAGCGAGTGATAACCACGCCAATTATAGGCAACTCATCTAGGGTAAATGAAAAATTCCTTCTTAATAGGTCTTTATTTAGTCACCTCTATTACCTGGAAAGATACGAGTTACAAAAATGAAAAATGTAGTTGGTTACACTTTGTCAGAAAAGCGTCTCATCATTTTGATTCAAATTGAATTATTTGTTTTTGAAACTAATAATACGTAGTAGGAATAACAGGTACAGCGCTAGTATGTAGTAGCAGCCCCGGGGCACCTTGCATTGTTGCTCGCTATTGGGTTGAACCAATTGTGTATTGTTGTATAATGTGTCAAATAATATTTCTGATTGCATCGCAGTCAACACGTCATGTCATAGTTCTTGAAACTCAAAGTAACCATATATTCGTTTATTCAAGTTTTTATAAACTCATAAGCTAAATTTTTGCAGATTTGCAATTTACTACTAATTCCCATGCTCCGATGTTTAGGTACTTGAAAACAATTGACCATAGGTCCAGGTGAATAACAGTTTGGCGAGGTTCCCCTTTTTTCAAATGAAATCGTTTATTTAGACCGTGGTCATTATGCTTGCGGAATTGTCCATCGCCGTTCAATACTGTGTAGAAAACACCTTGCCTGTAAATTGTATTACAGTTTAATCCCAACCAAAGTAATTTGATATGGTTTTAATCCAGGGAATAATTATTAGAAGTGATACGTTTTACTGCTACTACAAGTATTTCTATAATAAAATTCATGTTACTCTAGAAAAAGTTGAAATTTTAAATTAATTTGAACGAATAGTTTTGCAAATAATTAAAACATTTCTATGGGGAATCTGCTTAACTGGTAAATGGATTTATTAGGTAGTTTTAAGCCAAAAAAAGTTTAGGTAAACATGAGTACGGAGACGCTTCATTACAGAGTTATAGTCCCCTAGAGAGATACCCGTTCAATCGATTTTTTGACGATACGTTTGGTAATAAATAACTACCTACATTTTAAAGTTTTATATGCATATACCAGCCAGTTTGATTAAACATATTTCTACATAGGTACATATTTACATATTTCTATTAATTCTTGTATTAATAATTGCCTTCTGTAGGGAAATTTTCCTGGGGGAATACAAAATTTTGAACTTTTTTAAATTTAAATTTTTCTGTTCTGAATAGTTCTGAATACCTATACACTATAAAATAATGCTGATAGGTAATTACTTTTAAATATGAGATCTTAACATACCATACCATACCATAATTCACATTCACTAAATTGATAAAAAGATCAGCACTGCCACGTCATAGACGGTATCACAATTCTTGAAAAGTACCATTCAAAACCTTTGGTTAGCGTTCGAATCGCAACTTTAACTCGATAGTTTTATAGTTAATTACAAAATACTTCAAAAGGTTATGATGAAACCAGCAACGGGAGGAGTTCACGAGAAATAAATGGATGGACAGTTATCCGACTGTTTATATCGATCGTGCTTTAAGATTTTTAAGGTATCTACATTCCATTACACGAAGTCTTAGAAAATAACAAGTTCATGTTCTTGTAGCTGTTCATAAAGCTCGTAGTATTACATTATTCTATAAAAACTATTGGCGAAGAATGTGTGCGTCTGTTCGTGAAGTTGTTAGGACGATATACTACGCACACGTATTATTTCGGTTGGGTGAGTTCTTGATATCAGAACTACGGTCACGTTTAAACATATGTCACCTGTCGTGTTAGGAAGGAACACGGTCTTTGAAATCTCAAAGAGCTTAATCTTGTGCGGCTTCCTTAAAAAATCCAGAGGACAATAGATGTTTTTTGATGTCTTTATAATAAATAAAATCAAAAGTTGTTCATTCGTATTCTACATGTTTGACAAACCGTTTGATCACATTTATTCGGAAATCAACGAACACGTCAGTTTTGATAACCAAATGGTTGCGGAATTTGATTTAAACATAACTTTGTGCTTTATGCTCTTTGGTCTTAGACAGAAATATATTTTTCAAACCTTTTTTGGAGCGTTTTAATATTACGAATAGGTGGTTTCATGGTAATTCGTTCACACACCTATGTCCATAAACAGTTTTTCTACGATCGTGCAACAAGGAAAACTAATTTTCAGTGCAAACAGCGAAACTTTCCATTGACTTAATGACGATTTTGCAACATACAAAAGTAAATCAGTCAATAAAAAAACAGTATCCAGTACTTTACTTCACAACATGTAAATAATTTTATTTTCAACCATATATGTAATGACAGCATTTCTGACATTTTTGTAGGTTGGAAACTTGACGTTTACTAACTGTCGCCGTCCAGCCAGGTGGAAAGTGATCACTTTCCACCTGGCGGGCGGCAAAGTAAAAATATCAAAATTGTAGTATTTTCATTTTATTATTCGAAACATATAGGAAAAACTAATGAAACTAATTAGTAGTATTCAAATTAATTGTAACATTGGAGTTATTATAAGTAGCAATAGAAATATTTAATATTTATATGCTTAATTTTATGTTTCACTGAGAGAAACGTCAGTGGAGCATAATCAAGCAGGTCGTTACAGTTATACAGGAGTATGCTTTTGTCAATATGTCGTTTTTTTTTCAAAATATTAATATTTTTTATTGTTATTCCCGTCTGTTTTAGATGGTTGAAAATAAAATAGTATACAAACCACGGTGGAAAGTTTCATTTCTATCTGGAGCATTAGCTGACCTCGGCACTTCGTGCCTAGGTCAGCTATCTTAGCTCTCGATAGAAATGAAACTCTTTCCACCTGGGTATGTAATATACTATTAAAACTGTAGGTAGAAGTGGCATGCTTGATATTATATGGAATTATTTGTAAATAAAATGTGGGTAATAAGGATGCATTAACTATCCTCTCTCATCACCGTGTGAAATATATATTACCTTACCTATGTAACAGTACCCTGTTTGCATTGAAGCGAATAGAATCAAAGCATCTAATGTTAACGTTATTTGATATCAATTCCAAGTGCCTATTAAAACCAATAAAATGATGGTTTCAGGTAAAATGCATTAAGGATTATAATTCAAACTTCTGGTTACGATTAGGTACTACCTACTATATTGTTCAACACCACTTTTTGCTATAAGCAACAGCAAGATGATGTAAGGCTGTTCAATACTAATTTGTAGTACTGAAAACAGTAAACAACTTTCTGATTGTATATTATGAAAGACAGACAGAGTACTATAAAATAAATAATGATTACGATTCCCATTGATAATGGAAAGAGATATTTTAATTTTGCTTTCTCTCAGTTTAAATTTCGTATCACAGCAGAATATTTCAGACACTACATACTATTAATATTTAAGAATAAAATGGAAGGAAACTGCTGAAAGGGCGATACTTTACGGTCGCCTAAAATGAAATAAAAGAATTGAATTTCACAAAACCTTTTCAAAGGTATAAAAACGGCCCTTTGAACGTACGATGAAAATTCCTTTTGATGTTTAAACCATTTCTATCGATTTGATTTTCTGCCTAAGTTGGTAGGTACCTAAAATTTTTATTTTATTTTAAAGGATTAACTCTTACTTTTAAAACAATTTTGCGGAGCAAGAAGAATTTCTATTGAAGTTTATTTATGTACTTTAATTTCCACATTGTTTGTATAAATATGCGAAAACAAACTCCGCACCGCAGTTTGTTATCTTACTTTACTGTTTTAGGAAGTTATAATTAATTAAAAATGTTAAAACCACGTTCAATGTGTTCAGCTTTCAGTTCCTTCGATGAAGGCATAATAAGACCTTATTAACTCACCCCAAATTAGAGGCTGGTAAGTAGACGCAACACGATGACAACAACTTAAAACTTTCAAAGTACTTATACCGTCAGAAATGGCGAAGAAACGTTAATTCATCTGTGCCGCCCTTCCTCGAAACTTGTAGAGAACGACGTGCAACCCTTACCTCAGTAATCCCAGACACTTCGAAAAGGAAATAAAAATTCCAAAGTAAATTTTCCAGTAAAGAACTTGAATACACCAGCGAGTAGAATGATATTTTGAAATTGATGAAAGAAGTATTTTGTTTCAAATATTGTATGTGTGCTATCAATAGAATAGAAGTAAATTGTTTACAAGTTAAGTCAACAAATTTAAACTGTATCATAATATTTAGGTAAACTAAATATTTAATGACAAAATAGATCATTAGTTATTAATACGTCACTCACATGAATAGGTAAAGAAAAACCTATAACGGAAAAGTTATAAGAATCGATTAAATTGGAGGGACTAAATAATGTTTTCTTTGTAAAACTAAATACCTGGCGTATATTGTGAAACAGAAATGTAGGCACTTAAAAAGAAAGAAAATGGCGATAGCGGTTGATAACTCCAATCATTAAACCGTTGACGTATTTTACTTCCCCCAAATTACAAAACTAATTTTTATTGGGCCATAATTATTTCCATAACTCGGGCTATTTTGTAATCCGTCAAAAATGTCTGCATGAGACATGCAAGGTATAATGGCCCAGGTGTGGTAGTTAATCCACGTTTTATATCGTAATATAATGCATGGGCCCTTTTCAAACAAAATTACCCCTTATTCAGCTGCGTTGGTTCGCAGTAAATTTAACTTTCAAGGTTTACGTCTAGATCCAAACTTTGAATCTACCTATCCTGCAAGATAACACTCACTGTGTAAACACATTCGGGAGTATTTGCACTCGGGCACACATTGGAGGTGCTTTGTGGATCGACTATATCAGGATTCGTAGGTCCAGGCATCCGAGCAAACTTAACAGCTGCATTTGCATATATTTATATACCGCAAACCTTCGATACCGCAAAGCTCGCCCAAAGCTTCTTTCTCCTCGAACACTCGTAGAAATGTCAAAGTTCAACTAGCATTAAAGTAGCAGCCGGAAGTTGTAACTTGCTTTACGCCAAATTGCTGCGCATCGCGGAGTAGATCAAAGAGAGCGTGTATACTACCTACAACTGCTCAGAATGTATGAATGTTTAATTGAAGTTTTGCATACATTCAAGTGAAACCAATGTGTAAAATACATATGAAAAATGTGAAAGCGTTTGAAGTCGAAATTACACAAAGAAACAGCTGTTAAAGGAAAAGTAAAGGATATTAGAGGGTAGGCAAGGCAAAAGAGAAGCCGGGGTGCGGCTGCCTCGCCCTCTACCGGGCCAGTATCGATCCCTTCAGCCCAAAACAGCAGGAACGACACTCCTTCCCGACTGCAGTTGTAGCTGTATAGAAATGTATCTAAAAAGAAACTTATTACTAGTCTGTGATAGTGTCTGAAAAGAAAATGGTATCATTTTTAGTTCCGGTATGGTTTTACCGGCGAACTTATTGTTTGGACGAAATAACCTCCTGCAGGAAGTTGAACTTCTTTAAGCGGGCGTTTCTCGTATAACATATACATCGTTTCCTTTTGGGTATAATTATGTGGATTTTCGGCAATTTCTATTTTTTTAATGACTGCTACTAGGGAACGATTTTTATATTTCCGGATATAACATTTTTTTTAGTTGTTAAAGTTTTGAAATTGTTTTGTATTCCTATAGGTACGAACAATAGATAATAATTACGCTATAGACTTTGTTCTGTTTGTGTTAAAAGTTTTTCGAATTATTTATACCTAATCGAAAATAAACAAATACTTTTTGATCACTTGTAATTAATCAAGGTATCAGGATATAAAGAGAAAACTATAATTAGGAACAGAAAATCGATTTATTGGTTAGGGGGAATAGTTTTAGTCAAATTTTAAGAAAAGCAATATTTTTTCATGAATATAAACTGATCAAGTAGGTAAGTCAACGAAAAACTGTTTTAACATGACATTCGAATTAAGTAAAAATGTGCGGCAATAACTTTTAAGGGTGATACAATATGGTTCCGAAATGTCTAAAAATTTGTCTTTGGAGGTGCTACGTCGCCGTCGTTTATCTAATTACTTGATTATGTGCGTTTAATACTGCTAAGTACTAGGCGATGTAGTATGAATAATTAACTTTGAATTATAGTTGTGGTTTGGAATTACAACTAATTGCAAAAACCCCTTACCAACAAAAAGTTTAGGAAGTCTAAATGCGTTTCGAGAAGAAGTTCTCATCTTCAGTAGCACTGAAACTATTTTGCTTAAGATGAGAACTTAGTTCTCGAAACGCGTTTAGACTTCCTAAACTTTTTGTGGTAAGAGGTTTTTGAAATTATTAGTTCAACTTGGAATTACAGCACGGCTCTTAGATATAGTTTTGATGCTAAACTTCGTTTTAGTTATTACACATACGAATAAAAATGTTTTAAATTTTTCATTTAACAATGTAAACCTTTATTGATTGTTATTCAGGTAATCAGAGATACCTATAGAAGCCTACACAGAAAATATTTTGTATCTAGTTTTTCTTTCTGAAAGTGGCAGCTAGAGCACAACAGAAGATATTTAATTTTTTTCTTATTTTGGAAAATCTATCTAACTTTTATCGAATATTAATTTTTTTATGATAAATCTTTTGTATTAAATTACATTTATGGTTAGGCGTTACGATTTAGTATGAAGGCACCATATAACCTACAGTTTATAAATTTATGCTAGTGAATAATTTATTCCCAATTACGTAGTAGTATAATCAGTTAATGTATATACAGTTTGAGTTCCCAAATTGCATAAACATAATTAGACAGTAAACACTTGACGTATATGAAAAACTGTGGGTGCAAATTTCGCTACAGAAATTAATTTAATGTCGTCGGTAATCAGTTGCAGGAAGGTCTGACAGTATTTACCTAATTTGCAAATAAGCGTTCAGGTGGGGCTTATCCACACGCCTTGATTGCCTTCGTATATTCTACTAATTTAATCTGCTAGCATCTTTGAGAAACGTTGCAGAAATTAAACCCTAATACCTCAAAGCTTCTCGAGACCATTGTTCTGGCGTACGTCTAAATCCACACCAATTTGATGGCACAATTACCTTTTTAATTATGTAAAGTCTTTTTTTAAACTTAGAAACATTGGCATCGACATATTTGTTGTTCAATTAATCTTCCCTGACCGTGATTGGATTAATCTCTTTTACGTTCACGTTGTACTGGCTCATGAGGATTTTGGTTTTACCTTCAACTTGGCATGTATTAAAATATGTATTATAATTCTGTTTTTGTTCACACCTGATACAACTTCAAATTATGTAGCAAATCCGTTATTTTTTATAGACATGGAAGATTTATCAAATACCAAATTAATTTATAACCCTCTAACGTTACAACGTCTCATTCGAAGTTCCCAATTTTTCTGTTCAAACGCTGTTATTTTTCAATTTCTTTTTGATGTGCTCTTCTAGAAGTCAAAGAAGTAGCTTTAAACTTGGAAAGCTTTAAATTGAATTGGGCATAGAAACTTTTTCAGTAGTACCCACAAATACCGTATCTGGAGTATAACTAATGGAATTATTATGAAACCGTATCCGCGTGTCTTAAAAAGTTCTACGTCACCCTACAAGTATATTTATTGTTTTTTTCCAAAATTTTACATTCAACTGCAACTGTGCGGTAGTAATTGCTATAAGTTTTATTGGAAGTATACCTATATAATGACATACTTATCTCCTTATGCAGTGGCGGCGGTTCTGTAAAACAGAAAACTATTTCGAGAACCGACAAAGCATCATATTCCACAACTAGTCACTTTTTATGCTACAACGTAGCCATCAACTTTAATGAAAAAGAGTCTATAAAGTAGGTACCCTTTAAATAATTACACCTTTAATGAATATGAGCAAAAACGTGCCTGTTTAATTATAAGCGTGTCAAAACAAAATCAGATATTAGAACGTGGAAATATTCACATTCGTAAAATATTCAAAATGAAAACCCTCTAAAAGCTGGGAGAATCATGGCATTTTTGCATGTTTTTAACTCCTGGCAAGGTTGTCAACGTGTCCGACACAGAACAAGATTATTCAATTACATGCCGAGCAGGCCTGACGCCGCAGAGTTTTTAATGTGCTCCTGTTCTTTCGCGGAAAACCAACAATTTTCTGCTAAAAGTAGAAATGTATTAAAATTGAATAAAGCCCTAGAATGGCATCATTAAAACCGATTTCCGTTATGCTGCTGCATGGAATTGCATTGTAAGATTTATCTCATTATAAAGTTTATTAATAAGCGGGTTCGATTCGAGCGTACTATACGACAACGGTACCAGCCACTTGAACTTCGGGATAACTATAGAAAAACTTAATCAGACATTGAGAACACCCGCTCCTGCTTTTATTACCTTTTAATAGGAAACGATTTGATTACATCTCCAAATCTACATGTTTGTTTGCTCGTATTCAATGTCTTATCTTGTTTTTTGTTTCGAGGTGTTTCCCACGTAATGTTGGGGAAACGTTGCTTTATTCTCATGTACCTACCTACTTCGTTAAAAAACATAACTCCTAAAGGTATGAATGCAACTGAAATTATTCCGGCTTTCAACTTTTAAATGTTTTTTCATTAGAATTTATAATAAATTTGAAATTCATTGCTTCATTTACTGTAAAATGGCGTAGCATCAGGATGGAATAAAATGAAAAGATTTGAAAAGCTAGACGGAACGGAAAATTTATGAGGTAAATCAACGGCATTCAGCATTTCTGGCCTGATACAGGTGCTATTCATTTATATCTACAGAAATTGTGTAGTTTAATTGAACTACAGGAAAATCTTCATTTTATGAATGAAAAATATTTGAAAAATAGTAGGTACCTACCAGTACTAGTACTGAAATCATGCGCTTTTCAATAATGCACCTTGGAATACAAAACTATAAGATTAATGATTTTTCCTGAAATAGGAAATGATAATTCTGGAAACCAAACATGAATTTTTAAGAACTTCTAGGAAATGGTTTGTATCGGTTGTTCTGTAACCCAGTTTAGTATTCTTACAGTTGTCTATTAATCAATATTTTGTTATTAAGAATAAGATGACGATCTGAAATCAATGTAACATCTAATCAATATTTTTGAAGTTTAATTTGGAAATTTTGAATAAGTCTCTAAATAATTATCCTGTCCATTGGTCTTGTGTTTTTGGGATACCCTTGGGGTTTGGTACCCTCCAAAGTGTAAGCGTATTAAGGACAACAAAAATTTTTTTTAAAGATTTACGAAGAAATAAAAACTTGAACTTAATTATCTAAAACGGTTGTAAACATATGTGTGACCATTCATCACATTTCGATTATTTTACCAAAACTTTTATTTCTTAAACTCTATCGCGTTTGTAGGACTGTTAGAAATACAGACGTGGATTTTCGATATGCTAAAGAGCACACACAATGTATCCATACTGATTTATAGCCTGCACAGTTCCTATCTTACATTTGCCTGCCTGAAACTTGTAACAACCGGCTTGAAATCTCACGCAAAGCACGGCATTGGAATTTTCCTTTCTCATGTAAACGGTGTTTGGATAAAACAAATCCGTTGATGTATTACAATTTCTGGGGATCATTAAAATCATTAACTTTAGGAGTCAACTCCTCATTTGAATTTATCATATCTAATTTTATGAAATCCAGTTACCACAGATGATTTTTCTAAACATAAAGATAGAAAAAAGTATGGAGGAGATAATTACACTTTTTCCAGTCACAAACAAAGCAGATAGCAAGTGTAAACAAGCCGTTTATTAGTACAGATAAAACACACGTACATTTATGAACATCGTAACCCTTTGGCATCCAATCAACGCGCGAGTTCTGTCATCAATTAGTAACGAGTAACGTGCCTACCCCTGCTTTCTAGCTAGCTAAAGCTGTAGAACCTCTACTGAAATTGTTCCTCTAAATAATTCTTGATCTGTAGGCCACCAGGATATGAAAAACACAAACACATGTTTGTTTAAACCCTCTCTTGGATGTATACTACAGTGTAACACATTAATTACTAAAGTTGTTTGCTTTACACAAGAATTTATTTGACAAAGCTGCAAAACAGCTATGTCAATACTACAAGCCCCCCCTTTGTACAAGCAAATAGGGGGTTGATATTCAAGATAAACTGGTGAAAAGCTCATACGAATATTGTAAAAAAAGTAGGGGTGGTAGTAGAATTATGAAAAATGTACTGAATGCTATATTATAAAAATATAAATGTCACATATAATTCTTCTCGTGTTGATATCAATATTACAGCGGTTGTATTAAATTTGGGGTATGTTGAAGAAAAGTCTATTTATTGAAACATTGGGTCGTTTAAGTATTATTATATTTCCTTATTGACTTGTTACCTAAAAGATCAAGAATGCAACGATATCAAAGAAATAAAATATAAAGTAAATATCTTCTGGTAAAGTTAATAACTTATTGTAAATAAAAGGTAGATATATGCTTAGTAAATAGAGACAAGTTATTTTTGTAGCAACTACTAAATAAAAAATCTCTTTAAATCCAAATTTAAGTACACATTCCGGTGTAGCAACTGTATATTGTATTGTCACTTTCGCGTGGAGAATAATGAAATTGTAGGTAAATAAAGCTTTATTAATTTGTTTCGTTCTGCTTTATACTCTTTCTTTCTGTCAAAAAGGGAACTCTGTTATTTGATGTAACGATTAGCATCGTCTTTAATTTATCAATGTTATAATAACTAGGTACCAATTAAAACATTTTGGAGTAATTGCCTTAAAAAGGTTTCAATTACCGATTGAATTAAGTTTTTGCATGCAAGATTTAGGTGTTGTTAATTATGGTATAGGTACTAGGTATGAGGAAATCAGAAATTTAATTACAACAGTTTTTCTAATGACATACTTAAACTACTGAACCCTGAAAGTCATAAAATATAATATCTATTAGTCCACCTGCTCACATATCTCAAACTTATAATTTTCCAAGCAGCTGTGCCTTTATTACCACCCACGTTATCTATATAAATTGCGACAGGTTTCGTCAAAGACATGCCATTAACACCTCGTTTATCCCACACTTACCCTATTATCTTATGTTGATATTCATGAGTAACATGAGTAAGGTATTCCGATACTGTTGATAGTAACATGAAGTTTGGGGAAAACTCATTTATTTTATTACGAAAGGTTAACATTTGTAAGTTTAATGAAATTAATTTTAAGATCTTGCTCTTAAATCATCAACATTTATTATCTTTTGTATTTTGTTCTTGAGAATTTAATTTATTCTTTCGTTTTCAGGATTGGTCATAAGAAGAATTGAAGGCAAATGTTCCGCGTAAGTAAAACTCACTTTCGTAATATTACATTTTCAGTAGATACGGTGAAATATACAATGGCACGATTCTTTATTTACTTGACTGAAGTCTTAATCTTAAATAAAAGGGATTACTTGCAAAGTCCTCTAAATCTTAGGATATCTTGTATTTGTGCAATCTCGTCACGTCTTCGAAGATAAACTTCTTGTAATACCGAAGGATATCCGAAGTCAGACAGCGAGATGCTCGCATCAGGTCCTATAACTTTAAAAAACTTACCGAAATGACTTTATAATGTAGCCTTATTGAAAGGCAGGAATGAAATTTTCTATTCATTTAACGTATTTTATAAATTTCTTGTCGAAATATTGGTTGCAGTTTCCGTACATAAACGTACGATTCAATATACGTGTTCGGCATAATTAACATGAGTGCATGACCTTTCGAGCCGTACATGTTCCACAAGGGTCACTACGAATTCGCCATTACGTTAACATCCACAAAGATAATTTTGAAGCAATTTGTATGTATTTGGTATCAATTCCGAATTGCTTTTATCTTTATTGCTACAGAATTTCCCACTATTACAGCAATTTTGAATTCAGGGTTCCATCAAGAATGTAGGTCAGGTCTTATGAGATTCTACAACTAGCAACAAATATTTTATATCATTTTATTATACATAAAAATATCGAATTTTAATCTGTAGCTATATTAAATAAAATAAAAGGTATATGGTGCTGGAACACAAAATACTTCGTTTTATTGTACCTATTCGTATAGTACTTTAATAAAATAATGTTAAAGGCTAAAACTCTTGACAGGTGACCATCTTATAAATACCACCGAACTGAATGTAACGAAATATAAATAATTGACATACTCGGTCCTTTCCACTTCATTGTTACGTTTATAACAAGACTGATGTATGGTCAAAATCAGAATATAACTAGCTTCTAGTGATTAATTATGCTTTTGTGAAACTGGGCATCGATGATGTATTCATCATTAGACGTGTATCATTATATTTATCTTAACTTGTTATAGGTAGATAGATAGATACAGCGATCGCATAAAAACGTATCCCCGTTCCGGGGGCCGTTTATTAATTCACATACAGTTCACGGGGTGAATGATTTTTTACAATGTAGTACGGGGGAAGGGGCATCTTCTGACGTTATATATCCCCTCATCTAATACTTTAACAAAGATAAAAGACAAATACCCATGGACGAAACGGTTATCTTACCCGTTCCATGGCCGGATTTGAACCATCAACGTCTATAGTCTTGCGATTCTACCGCTGCGCTATGCCTACCTCGTAGAGCAACATTGCTTTGATTTTTTAATATAACGCTTGTCTCTTTTTCCGATTTTTAGTATAGACTTCTACGATATTGTGGGGTTGGCAACATCGTCGTTACCATTAATTGTTTTGTGATTTCTTCACGTTTTAGCTGCATTTGTAGCTATTTACTATGCTATGTTATTAAATTTAATTCTAGTTTTATTTCCATGTAGGAGTTAGTTATAAATGTTCGCGTAATAGTGCGTGCGAAAATTAATAATGTACCTATGCCTTGACCCAATATAACAGGAATGTGGTCTTCCATCAGATTAAATGACATTTATTAACTTTTCAATCTGATTTTATTTCGCGATGATTTAAATGTCAACAGAAAGCAAGCATTGTGTTAGATTGTCACGAGTTTACGATTAAATATATAAATGTAAGAATGTCATTCTAAAGACACATAAGAATGATTGGATTTTAACTAACTTCTCTAATTTTATACCTGCGAGGCTGAGAAAATACCTTCAAGAAGATAAATTATGTTATAACATTCTAAGAATGCTTTTAAATATTGTATTTCATCTTTTCCTTATGAAATATCTATTTAATAAATATATAGTAGGATTATTTAGGCGTTCTTAATTTCATTTCCATAAATTAGCCTTATCTTTTAGGTATTTTATTGCCACAATTTGTTGCATCAAGAAACCGTAAAATATAAACGATGCCTTAACAACAACTTCTTCCAACAACTTGATTAGGTCTGACAAAAACCTTCCCTTTAGTAAGATATACGACCGCAATTTTGTACTTTTCTAGTGCCATCTTAAGTGAAGCGTGTTGATTTAATGGGAACCACCCTAAGTGCATGTGCAGCGCCGCTGTCGCTGTGAGCAGAAACATGGAAAAAATTAATAATTCCGCGTAAAAGTGCTACATTCTATTTCATTTCTAGTCAGAGTGAAGCTTGTATTTGTCAGGGTGAAAGCTCCCTAGAGAGATTTCCCTTAAATAATAGCAAATAAAAGTTGGGCGATTGGCAATAACCTTCGTGAGGAAAGCCCGATTGTTCTACAGAGGCGGTCGATGGCGGCGCCCGTGACATCGCGGCGAAAGCAATAGATAAGGGTAGGCGTTAAACTGATATACAGGATTACAAGAAACTTAAGGAACAAGAACAACAATATACGCTTTCATCATCAGCAATGGTTTTAATACACACCTATATAAACGTTATCTTTTTAAGGGACACGTCGTAAAAGTAATGGGTCGTAAAAAATTACCCAGTATAATATCAAATTTTGAAGATGCTTTTATCAATTCCTCTCTGTAGTTTCGGTGTGTTTTACGTTTTTCTCTGTGTCGCCTTTTCCTCGTTTGCGAACCCTGTCTATAAACGTTTGTTAGCAGCTATATGGAAACATCTTACAGTGTTATACGTTCAAGTATAGCGGTATTGTCAACAGACAATTTCGTAAAGAAATTTCTTGTGAATTGCCTGACGAAACACGAAGGGAAAAGATATCTCATATTATACTACATACCCCTATTTTGAATCGAGGGTTCTTGTTTCAAAGATTTATTCATGCAGTTATTGAACACTATACAAGAAAAACAGAAACATTGGTAGTTTTATTTCATATTTGATTTTTTTTATTGCTGCAATGAGTTTCAAGGAGTAATGTATGTTGGTTGAAAGAAACAATTAATGCATTTTAAAGGTCGTGTTCAGCTCAGAAGCTCTTTTGTACTCCTGCAATTTTGTTTTCAATTACCCTTGGTTGACGTTTTGGTGTTTAAATTTAAATAAACAATTTTTCTTTGATTATGTGTTAATGAAGGCATATAGTTCAAAAAGAAAATTGTTTGTGGTTAGAGTATAGGGGTATAAAGCATTGTTCCACCGACACAGATAACTGGCCCATGTAATCTGCCATCATTATTTAAACACCGCTGTCATCATTTACACCGGATACGGTGTTTAACTATGTCTGGTCCAGGATCAGCAGCGACACAGGATCGATAGAATCGTGACGTCACAGACCCACCCATGACGTCATCCCTGATCTAAAAAGCACCTAGAAAGGGATACTAGGCCACGCAAGGACAATGCACCCGTCTAACTTTGATTATAAGGCTATAAATATCACAAGATATTACACTGACAACATAGAAAGAAAGATTCAAAATAATATCCTAAGGATTTTTTGTAAAGGATTGTGTAATAAATTAGTATGTCCAGGAAAAGCACCGGTATTCCTTAAAATCAAGTACTCTGTCAATGCTGGGCTTTGGAGGTGCCCCCTTTAACAAAGTTTGAAGTTGGAATCTTTAATTCCACCGGGAGATCCTGTCAAGTGTACCCAATAACATATTTCCCCTCGGGAAATCAGGACTATTCGTATATACCTGAAGATTTTAACAAGGATTTAATATACGACAGGAGCATTTTCATCACGCCACAACAGAATATGACCACAGTGAAAGGTGAAACAAATCGATTACGTATTTTGCGGCCACTGCAGGTTATTGTTGTCCTCCCTTTGTAATCATTTCGATTGCTGTTTCTAATAAATGTATATCAGCGTTTCCGTTTCCATTTTTCAGTTTCGTTGTTTGGCAACCGTGTATTCAAAAGAATTCAATACATCTGTATTGGTAAATATAAATGGTAAAATGTTGAATGATAAGCGAGAGCAAAAACAAGGGATAAATGGTAAATGATTCTTCTCCTGACACAGAAAAATTCATTTGTTAAATTAAATGTACAGATGATACATTTTTCAAAGTTTAAAATTTTTTTTGTATTCGTTATGTGGAAAATACAATTGATTTTGATTAACCATCTGCCATTATTATAATTACATAATATAATTAAAGTATTTGTGATTATAGGTTAGGTTAGTTATAGATAATTTCTAAATTGAAAAACATAGCCCTTGTACAATATCTATAACAAAAATGAAATGTTGTGGGATCAAGTTGTTCGTGACATGCATCAACTGTTACATTATTATGATTCCATTTCGTACAGTTGATCGATGAACCAGGAAGAATGTAAGGCCTTTTCCGAATGGAGGTAAAACACTGTCTAATCTGGAAACCGTGATTTTAAAACAAAAAAGTAATCGTAGGGGTAAACGAAGAAGGGAAGTAGAATTATCGCCTACATTAGAATCTAGATTGGAAGTGCTTTGTCCAGTTGGTCTATGTTTAGAAGAATGGTTTAAAGGCATATTTTACCCCCCTCCAATATATATTATAATAAGATCTAAGTGTTTTAGTTGACATGTTAGTATGTCTAAAATGAAATATATGAAGATAATAAATAGATATGATAACGCATAACATAGAAGTAGGACAGTCGAAGAATGATCAATACATGATGTGTTTAGCTCAAAAACTGTAAGCACATATGGAAAGAGTGTGGACAATGCAACAGCTGTACTGTTATACAAAAACTGAGACCATGGAAAGAATGGATTGGTTTTTCCTTTTCTTTTTGTCCTCTGCCGTATAAGCATGGGCAAATATATGCAAAGGATAGCAGGTCTCGGATGGATAATAAAAACAGACAAACAAAGTGGACCTACGTTCAACAACGCAGAAGAAGAAGAATCTTCTGAGCCATGTGACGTATATGTTCGCAAGGACATAAAAAAAGAATTTTTTCCTGGCCTCAGTAGTCCTCGATTTCCTCTTCAAGAAAGGGAACGAGAAGAAAAGAATAAAGATGAAGTATGTCTAGTAGATTTTACCGAATTGACTTCCTATTGTAAAATATAAATGATTCGAAGGTAGGTATATATATATAATAACTGAAGACTGTCTAGCACAATTAAATAATAGATGGAAACGTTTTATGATCATAAACGGTTAAGGTTGAGATAGAAAATCTTTATGAGCTAATAACTACAAACGCAAGCATTTCAGGAACAAAATTAACCCATTACAATCTTATAATTTATTTTATACTCGTAAACAAAATACATTAGTGGCGTATATTATCCAATCAAATCGTACCATTATGTGGCTGTTTGTGTTTTCAAATGTGGTGTAATTTGTGCAACTCGAATAAGATATCCAAAATATAATTAAATTTCCATCTAATTTTTTGACATCAATAACAAACTACGGTGTTTGGAGGTTCCGTTATTGGTTGTAAGAGGTTTTATTATTTCTATTCTATGGACATACAGCGATATTCACTGTTCGTTTATTTAGATTGTTAACAACTGCATTAAAAATCTTTAATTACGGGGAAGATGTTTTATAATGATTTTCTAAACAGAAATAAACACAACTTAACATTTAAATTAAAACACACCTACTTCAGTACATTGCAGAATTTAATTAAAATTGCAAAGGGAGTTAACAAAACTTAATTAATATTCTCAGAGTAAAAAAAGTGAACAACTTTATAAAAACAATCTGAAATCGACTGAAAACGCATTCGGAACGGAGGTGCTGGTAATCTTGTTGTAGTTACTTGTAGGAAAATGTAATTACAACTCTAGGGCGATCCAAGAACCCAATCTTGATTTCCAGGCAATCTTAGGGTAACATATTGCTTTATCCCTTGGGGTACAAGGATGGGGACAGGATAAAGTCTAATAAAACATCTTATCTGTATCCTTATTATTACATACTACAGATTAGACTAACCCCCTAAAATGAATAATAGCCGAGGGTGTTTATAGTTGAAGTGTATTTGTATAAAATGCACTATTTTCTTGGTTGATTTCTTAATTACAATTAAAAGGTTTAACCAAAACTTAAATATCCTTTCCGTTTTATTTTCAAAGATAGAGTTTAGTTAACATTAATTGAGCAAGCAGGAAATTACCTCATTATTTTAAATATACTACAGTTATTATCACAATTTATTCTGTTGTATATTAAATATTGATCTACCTACTTTTTCATCGCAGGATATGAATAATATTTACTCTTTTGTTTATACCAGGTGGCCGTTCTCAAACTCGGAATACAGAAATGTAACATTGTATTATTTTATTGTATTGAACGTATTCGCAGATTCCTGCTCGAAAATTCAACTTGAAAGGTAATGATATCAATTTAAAGACAAAATATTGCGCATCAAATAGTACTAACAATAAACAATAAAATTTTAAAACTAATTTAAAACTTTGCCATTTTTTAAAGAGGGCATGATTTTCATGCATTTGCCAAAAAATTAATTTTCTGTTTACAGTTGAAGTGCACACGCTTCGACCAGAAGCCATATTTTGTACTAGCATAGTTGGAACTAACGCTGTTCTTACTTCAGTTACGTAACTCTGTGAATTTTTTCTATCACTGATATGTTAACAATAAAACGTGAGAACAAAATTCTGAATATAATCAAACGACACGTTATACAAATGTATACAAGTCTCGTGGCAATCTGTTTCAATCAACAAAAAAGTGGGAAGCAGAATATCTTTTTAAAAAAGTACTGAAAGACCTCGACTGATCCGTGTATTGAAGTTTTCCACCTGTTATATTGAAAATGTTCCTATATAGCACTAACTTGTATAAGAAATTGTTAAACCCGTGTTCAATAGAGTCGGCGAACACTTTCAACAATGGTACGGAATTCACTTCACAGCATCCACATTCTAGTATGCGTTTCTATATTTGCATTATTTCTGCGCCCGTTGTTATAGTATCTTCGATTTTAAGTGAAGCTTTACAAAAACTAATTTACCCCAGATAGTGATTTATTGTATTTATGCGTTAGATGGCTGACGATTCATTATAAACAATTTACTTTGTGAAATATTGAGCATATTTTAATTTATTAACAATGAACGCGAAACTTTTAGGTCCCCCAAATTTAATCAAGAAAACAAGACATTTAAAGTGGTAGATATGGCGCTATTTAAAAAATCGTAGCAGTTACAGGGGACGATAATATAGAATAAACGTGAAATTCACAGAGAGGGGTGTGTAAGGTGCGGAAATAACTCAACGGTTTAGGGTCGACGAGATGACGCAGAAGGACGCAAAGGAAGGCAGAAGTGGCAGGATCCTTCGAAATATTCCATGCGGGTATTTGGAATTCAAAACGTGTCATTATGGCTTCTTCGGTTTTGCAGACTTTAGTTGGTATTGACTGCTGGAATACAGATTTGCCTACGTTTGGCTTGGTTTGGCGCAGAAAAGCTGCAAAACAGAGGATTCGGAAACCTAAGCCTGCTTATAGAAATTAAATTTGCCATCTCGTAAATTCTTTACGAATTTAGTTTATTTCCCACAGATTAATTTATTGTAAATTAGAAATGATCTAAACAAGAAGGTTTATAAACCTAGTCTTCATTTTTTTGCAATTTTTATAATAATTCCCCAACTCAATAGTCAATACAACGTAAAAAAATAAATATAAATATACAAAAATATTTCTCCTAGAAAATTGTATTGGGAAGCAACTACTTACTCTTCTGTTTTAAAACTTACTAGATTAACGTTCGCCAATTTTCCAAATTTGATTTTTTTAAATACACTTCTTGACTATTTTGTGATTCATGGTAATAAAATGCGAACTAAGGAAGTGTACGTAGTAAGAAAATCGATTACTTCGTTTTTTACACGCTCTAAACTTTTTGGAATATTAGATATGCTCATCACGAGTTAGAATGTACGATTACACGCGGTATACATACAAAAATGTGTGTTATATGGGAACTAAGATAAAAGTTGGGAACGGAAAAAAGGCTGCATTTCAAAAAAAAATTCCGCACTAAACTGTATTAAATTTAATTTCATACAAACAAATACCTATGGTTAATTGAATTTAGTTCTGTTTTTATTTTTACCATCGTCGGATTAAAATACCATCAAAAGTATTCGAAAAAAACTTGTAGTTATTGTAGGACTATTACCACATGGGAATACAAAAAATAAAAGCGGAAGTCTGTGAGAAATCTGAACAAAGTAAATCACAATCACACGTAGGTATAGGTATATTAGGATTGAATAACCGCATAATTAAAGGGGAAAGTACTACCTGCGGCATTGAGGGAGAGATAGAGTAGTAATTGGTCCTTTCGAAATGAATTGTAATTTAAATTCAGATAATTGTTTAGATCTTTTACTTGATAGGGTTTGTCCTGCACTGGAAGAGGCAGCTTATGTGTGTAACCCTGATGTGAATATTTAGGTCCTATAGAAGTCAGTATCACAGTTAACTCTTTTGCTGAATATATTCTTCAGCAGACGATGGTTAAACTTCGGTGAAAACTTTTGTGCAGTTTAACAAGTAGATACCTAATGTGTACATTGTGTACCTATCAATAATAATTTGTTATATACAAACTGTTTCTGCTTTCGCAAATAACTCATTTTGTGAATCACATCAGTGTCTCCTGAAGTGGGTAGACATTCTCTGAAAATAAAAATTCGCCTTTTTCGGAGTTAATTCAAATACCCGTCTGTCTGAGAAATCTCGTGACATAAGGCAGGAAGAGCAGAGTGAATTTGGATTTCAGTACATCCAGTTTTGTAAAATTTTATTTTTATTCTACATAAAAGATGTACCTACTATCTCGAGATTTTCTTTCAATTCTATAAATATTCTCTTGTTCTTATCTTTTCATTCAAAGGCACAGTTTTGTGAATTACTCAAGACCCTTTAATTCATGATTTTCGCTTTATCCTTTTGAGTTTTTTAAATTTTCTCCTTCGTAATTAATTGCAATTATCTTTATACGTCTTTTTTTCAATATAAAAGGGCTTATACTATATACTTCCGAAAATGTAGGAATGACTAAGCGACTATAATGCGCGGCCTGTATCACAAACCGGCAAATTAAAGTTAAAGTTTGCGAAATATTAGGGATGTGTCAGTTCTACAGTTTCCGATTTTTAGGCACAGCTTAGGTATAGGTGAGCACCGCAAATCAAAAGGTTGGTGCTCTTTCAGTCTAACAAGAATTCGGTATCGCAAGAAATTTCAGTCGTCTGTTTTCAGAGCAATATAATTTCGATGCGTGAGTACATACTAATCTTATCAAAAATATTAATTACAAGGCGTAAGGTTATCTCATTTGAGTTAAAATATGTTCCATATCAAGAATTTAATTTAATTATAATGCAAACAACAAATTGCTACAATAACTCGAACCCACTTAGTTGTGAGCCAGATTCGCTTAAATCTTGATCCTAATGAGAGAAGAAATTTTGACAGTGGTAATCCTATTAACTGCGACTGCGGGTATGTATGGTTTACTGTATTAAGAAATCCTATTAGCTTTCTCAATTATGATTGACAGCAAAGAGATGAGACATCAAGATGGCTTATTAGCTTCATAACAATTAATGTTTGGTATATTATTGGCTTTTCAGATAAACAGCTTGTTAGTGCTACAAACTTCTTTGTTGAAACTATTATCAGTATTAACAGTATAGTATCTAAAATATGGGGTACCTAAAACAACGAATTTCTACAGAACTTTTTGAAGGATTTTTTTAAAATTTACTTCGAAGAGTATCTGCTAAATGATAGGCATTTGACGATGCCATAAAATTAATGTAATTTACAGATCAACAACAAAATAACAAAACTTTCAAATAAATATACACTAATGTTCTATTATCAGCAAATGTACCAACAATAAACATCAAACCTGATTGTTAACGCTACTCAGTTTAACGACATCAATAACAGTTTGATTTTTATCATATTTACTTCCATCCGCACCCCAACGGGTGGGTAATTTTGTTTCTTTTTGCGATTGGACCGCGTGATTTACCAATAAAGATCATATAAACGCGTTCGTAATGTCAAATGAGTTTCTACACATAACAGCTTCTTCACCGTTTTTTTTTCACTTTTATGTGTTATGTTTGACGATAAATTTGTTACATACACGGATTTTACGTTAGGGATGATTACCGTCCCTTGAGTTGAAATTGGCACCTCCAAAATACTACACTACAGATAAATTATTATTTTTTTTATGCTACCTATTTAGTGCTTATCCAGGGTGTGGACAATATTTACATGCGATTCTAGGTCGAAAAACAAAAAACTCTTAACATCAGTTTGGTCGTAGACGATGAGTTTCCAACTTATAAATAATTAATTAATGTTTTTTATTTGGTAACGCTATCCAATTTACAGTTCATCGATATTTAACTCAAGTTGGCTGCATTATACCTACATAGAATATCTGAAGGAAACGTTTTTGTATTCGTTTTAGTTCTTAATTTAAGTTTGAGGAATTATTTTAAACATAAGTACTATATCATTAAATATTTAAGGGTTCCTATTGCATATTCTTTGATCGTATAGTGTGTATACCAGTATACTTACAGCTATAGAAACGGTAATTTTTTTTTGTCAGACAGAAGTGAGCGTAATTTAAAAGTTCATGTTTGTAAGGTAATAATCATGGTATAGTATAGTAATGTAGAAAATGTATAAAAGCAACCATATTATATTAAATTTCTAAACGATGCTTGTTTCTCAACGAGCTGTTTCAATCAAATCGGCAAAATTAGAAGGTCGGTTAACGCATTTCTTACAAGTGTAAATGTAAAAAAAAAGTTATTAGCTCTTGGCATGGCTGGTTGTAATTAGTAGGGCTAAGGCAGTTACTATCCTTAAAAAACGTTAATGATAGTAAAGTAACACCATAATGTTGAATAGACTACTCTGTGATTGCCAATTTATTTTCGGCTTCCGACTTAAAGGTGTGCTTTCTAAAATTCCACTTTAAATAGTTTATGAGGTAAACAGGGTAGCACTAGAAAAGATGGAAAATGTCTAAATTTTCAGTATGCAACCCTCAATATCCGCCGGTAGTCGCTAGATTTCGCGTGTTTTCGTATCGTTTGAGTATCCCGCGCTAGACCCAGGGTGGTTGGATCAATATGACAGAAATCGGAGGGCGTTGGAAAACCGGCGCAACTAACAGAGTTTTCCTTGGTGCGTGGCCGCGCACAACTCTACCCGAAACGCACGTATGCAACTTGCTGAGAAAATTTACCTATGTGCTACATTAATATATTCTTGCCACGTACAACCCCAAGACTTCATTATGACGGCTGGGTGGCGTGAATTTTGAAGTTTACCCAAAGTGCCCGTTTTTTTTTTAAATAAAAATAATGTGTCTTTTAACAACAGGAATTTAATTACTTTAAGGTGTGTTCTGCGCATGGTAATTTATTTTTATCTGAAGTTATTTTTGTAAGTATATAGGTATATAGTACTTCTTAAAATGCACTTCACTTACTTTCAGACCTGCATTTTTATAAACCCACTCAATTAATTTTTATTTTCATATTTTTCATTTGTAAGTTAAATCCGACATATAGAGTATTATAAAATTAGAGATTCCGTATTTAAAGGATGTTATCAAATTATATTCAATTTTGCTTTTAATTATTTTTAAATAATTTCTATGTCACTTTTGAATCTATGTACTTCCTGAATCAGTAGCCATATTTTTTGTAATCCAAAAACTTTATGAGTAAAAAATTTCCACTGTTTCTTTGCTTAATTTGAATTCCTCCTAAAATACTCGTGCTACGTTCTGGTTTCAACAGTATTTCTTGGTACTACAAAAAACCCTTTATTTACTGAATTGATTTTCCGACATGAATTATTCATGTAAATGAAACTATTAGGCCCCGCTGTATTACAAAATAATAGAGTGAAGGATTATTAGCAAACAATGTAAATCCGAATTATCATTTTTATTTTGGTAACCCAATAGAACCCCATTTAATAGTTTTATTAGCATTATTCATAATTCAAAAATATGTGCATTTTCTTGCTCTTTTATTTCTGATTAGTCTCAGGTTCTAGCATATTCTATAAGATTTGGTGGTTTGTAACGTTTGCAGGTTAGTCCTGCTCCATTATGGTTTTTTGTGATTTTCGCAATTAAAGTGTAAGATAGTGGCGATGTCCAATTAAAAAAATACTCAATATCTGTTCAAAGAAGTACAATCTGATGATGGTTTAGCGAACTATAGTATAGCTAGATGTTGGTTATAGAACTAGATATATACTCGCAATTCTCGACTAATTACGGCAAGACAGAGTTTATTACAATAGGTACAGTATTGAACTAAAACGATATATAGTAGGCCAATTGGTTAGGACGAAATCGTTGCCGCACGCCACCTATTCCTCACATACATTTATTATTCTACAAACATGAAAAAAAATAATAAAGTTGGTAATTCATTTTTTACTACAATTTAGAAACATTATAAAATATGACTACCTTTATAGTAGAACATTTCTTTTTGAATTCCAGAGGTAAAAGGAAATACCAATTCATGTTAAAAATATAACCACTTAAGGTTTGTATTCTGCAAAAAAAACAATTGACTTAAAAGCTTATTTGTTTGGGTTTATATGTAGGGACGTGTTGTGGCTCTTTAAATTTTAAAGGACCCCTATGTGGTATTGGAAAATTGTATTGAACAAGCTATCGAAGTGCCACAAACAATGCTTTAAATATCATAATCGGAACTCTTGTTAAATTGCAGCCTTTCAAGTACCTAATTGTTAAATCATTTGCAGAAGTGTTTTATTGGAACCCGTTTTCGAAATTGTACTTAAATAGGTACGTATCGTTGCCGTATTAATAGTACATATGCTACATCGGCTCAAAATTAACAAACTTTAGTAGTTGTAGTAGTAAACTTATTTTAGCATTTTTTTAAATGTTTTTTATCGTGTATTAGATCAATCAAAAATCAGTTTCTTTACAATCCAGGCACGAAATACATTATAAAATAAATTAGATTTGGAATATTACATACAAGGAAAGAGATGTGTGATATTTCTTTCCAAGAAAAATTTGGTTGTAATGGCAGGTACCTCTGGTATTTAAAGTCAAGTGATATGCGTGCAAGTATGTTCTGAAATTATTTATTAAAACTGTACGGAAATTACAATTTCATGATACATGTGTAGGAAACATCATGTTGGAATTTAAGGTTTATCGTCAAATAATTAAAATTATTTAAAATAAATATTAACATAATTTCATACCATTCAAAAGAGTCTTTGTGTTAGTGTTAAATTAATGGAGTGATGCGCCTCTAATGATTAGAACTTGTGTACTTAAAGTTTCATAAGCAAACTTGTTCAAGTAGAACAAATATTCGCATTACATTTAAGTAATTATTTATGGGAATACTAAATTAATTATACCAGAAGAAAGTTCTGCAAAAGCGTATCAGACTACCGGATACATTTTTTTATTTGCAGCTTAAGAGTGTACAATAAATTAAGAAAATTGTAACTTTGCTGCTTTTTAAAAAAATTGTTATTCTAGATCAGTGATTTAGTTAAAAATGGGAAAATATTTTTCATTGCTTGTTGATTTTATCATTTTCATTTGATAATTAGGTAATTAGTTAAAAGATAATAATGTTCGTTATTAAAAACTGGTTACATGTTTTTCGTAGTAGGAAACAATTTCTGGGTTAAAACGATAAGGAAAAATATTCATGGTTGATTATTTTACTGAATTTAATTATACAAGGATTTGCTAAGTAAAACTCTTAGCGCATAAGCTGTTAATAGAAAACTGCTTGTTGAGCTCTAAAAGAAACACGAGGAAATATTTTAGTTTCGCAAAAGAACCACCAAATCTTTAATGGAAAAAGTCTGTTAAAGTTGAAAAGTTAATTAATAAATAAATTAGAAATAATATGTTGTCTTTAAGTCCAAACGATGTTTTCGAAACATGCCAGTACATATTTTGTAGTGTTTGGGTTATAAAAAATAGAATTATTTTTAATTGCTTTTTTAATTAATACTACAAAAAAATGCATTCAGATTTGTTTTGTAACTTCAAATACCACGAGTAAATTGCATTTAGGTACCTATACCATAATGTTATTTCTATTGACATTCATGTATGCTACTTGTTTAATAAAACAATAATAAATCGGGAAAATAACTGTAATCTCGTTCAAACAGTATTGACTTCAAGTTGCAAATCTTAAGGTGTTGGTCGTTTATCAGTTTGAAATTATAGTTTACTGTAGCAGTATCGACGTAGTTACTAGACCGCGTAAATGGTGAAATTTATGGGCTCGGTATTCGATTGTAAAGTCACAAAAACTGATTTCATCCCCTGGACTCATTTAGTTGATTCCGTGTTTCCATTTTCTTACTCGTTTGCCTAATAATTTATTTCATGCTGAGTGATACAATCTGGAAGTTAAATATACTTAGCATCGACCGAAACTCGAATCAATTGTAATTAATTAGTCAGGAAATAATGTATAAGGTTCAGTGTACAAGACTAATACATAGAGTTTACGGTTGATAATTTAATCTATCTAATCAAAGTGTGCAGTACACGTCTCTTTGGGCTGCTATACACTAGTAGCAATGAAGATATTGTTTTATCGAACGGAATAATTACTCCTACGTAAGATTCATTTACATAAATTATTACGTGCTCCTGCATTTCTATGAGCTTCAGTAGCTTTAGAAAGTAACTTAATAAAAAAACAGGGTAAAATAAAGTAGTACATTTAAATGTGAACAAAGGTACCAGAGTAATTTAATGTGCACGCTCGTCTTCCAAGACTTTAAAACTTGTTTTATTTAAGCTCTTAATTTTATTTATGAGTCGCGCTCGGAGATCTCCTCCAGAAAGGATTTCGTCGTAACTTGTTAATTTGCTTATCTTCTTATTATTCCTCAGCTGTTCCATGCAATTCTAACATAATATCACGTATGTATATTACAGAAGAGCCGGCAATGAGGGTGCGCTAGCAGGGAGTATGGGACCGCCGGGATGGGCATGCGCACAGACCCAAGGGGCAAGTCTCGTCCGCTGACCACCGCCACGGTACCGCTGCTCGCCGCCTGCGCCTTCGTCCTCTTACATACAGGTAATAAATACACGTCAATCAAATACCACAGAGATTATCTTTCGACACGTCAGAAGACGATTTGTTTCCACCCTTCATTCATGTATATTCAACTTCAACACATCCCATTTCCTACACCTCCCAGCTACGGAAAATATAATAATTATTGCACAGCGCATCAGTATTATTAAAATAGCCATTCCTTATTATATTTATGTAAAGCAAGTGTAATTATTCTTATGTGTATATTTTTCATTCCTAAACTTTTTTACAGCGCCTTAATTTTTCTATTTGTACATATTATTGATCCATGGTATATTGTGTTTTTCGGTAATATACGGTAACATGAATACAAAAATTGATTTTTGTTTAATTACAAACGCACTATGGGGTCTCACTTTTGAAAACACTCCATTTTTAGATAATTATTAGTATCCGACCACACTTTTCAAACAGGGGTGGTTTTGAAATTATCTTCCAAATGGATTAAAATGATTTTTGTGTAGTAAACGGAAACAACAAATTAGTTTTGTTTATGTGTATGGGTATAACTGTTTTTGATTAGATTATTATTATTGAAGAAATCATAGTAAAAAGATTTCCTACCGTTTAAGGATTTACGATAATGAATTTTTACAGTCTTCCTTATTACATTATACTACAGGGAACAATAATTATAGATTCTGTACGTTACCAAATCAGATCTGGGGCGTTTTATAAAAACATAGGATGTTGCGTAACGAGTGAATTTTTACACCCGGAGCCAATGTTTCTTTTTGCATGATAATTTTAATGAAATTACCAACCCATCACCGTATTACTATCATAAAACATCCTACCTTATCGCGGCTGCCACTCTGCTAACCAGCTCTAGAAGTTGTCTGATCTTCATCCTGCAAATTAAAAATACACATATAAGTGATAGTGTCACACGTAATGACAAACAAGGAACTTTATTTTCTTGAAATATAGGAGATATTTTCTTGTAGTTAATTATTAATAATAAATAGTAATAACCCTGTTATAACTTTTGTTGTTGTTTTGGAAACCCAAATTTATTAGAGTGTCATGAAAATTATACTAAAGTGATACTGTTTGTTATTTTTCCAATATGTGGTAGGAAAATTGGTATACTTGGAATTATTAAAGTATTGTTTATATTCTATGCAGTTAGTACTACCTATGTCGTTGATGCATAATTAATTATATACAATTTTCAATGTTAGAATATCATAAATGTCAACCTAAGATTAGTCATTTACAACTTTTGTAAGTATTGAAGAGGTTTGGACATTTAAAAGTACCTATAAAATCGGCAGAAAATGATGAAAATTCATTGCAAATACGGTACCAAGTCTACAAACATATAAAATGCTAACCCTTCAAGAAATACACCCTGACTGTTAGGTTCTTGTTTTATCAGCAAGTTTGTTAATTGACTTAGAATACTGCTGCGGTATCCCATTTTAATATCTGCCAGATGCTTGTATTTGCAAGATTGGCAGTCAAGTAACTCTAGTGGAGGCGCCTGAAACAAATCAAAGGTAGTGTTGGGAAATGACAGGAGTCTTCCATGTAGGAAATAATATACGTTGCCACCAACATGGCATCAAACTGTCAAGTGTAAAGTTAATGATATGGAATATTACTAGAAATACTTATAATAAAAGATCGAGTAGGCTAGGCTAGGATATTACCAGTTGCACAGTCTGCATGCTGTACATTATGTTTCTTATTGATTAAATCATTTTATTATGTACCTATAATCTTTTGTTATTTATTTTATGGAACTCATACCTATTATCGGTTTTCGTGGAAAAATGTTTGTGTATGAGTAATACAGAGAAAAATATTTAGGTTCATATAAGAGATATTTTCCACGAATATACTATAAAAATGCCTAGGCATGTAATAGGTATTCAATTTTTATTAAATATGAGTCCATGATTTAAATTTTTATATTTTTGTAAGTATAGAAAATATTTGTGTAGATATTCCCGATGATGACGAGACGTACCAAAGAATTTTAGAACTTGATTTTTTGTACCCCGAATCACATAATTTTGTTCTACAGAAACGTTTTTACAAACGTTCATTTTTTCATGGCCTGTCGGTGAATTCTTAAAAATGAATGATTTAATAAACGGAAAAGCTTTGCTTCCTTCCTTTTTTAGGAAGCAATTGTAATTAGAGGCCCAGGTAGATAAGATAAGAATCCACTTAGCACTGTTCGGATCCTGGTTTCGTCCTGTGTATTTAGCTTTTTATCTTAGGTTAGTGTTAGATGGGGGGAGGGCATATTATAACCTTAGCGGTTGGCGTTCCCAGTTGTGGATGTTAAAATTTTTATAACACCGAGCCTTCAAAGAAACTTAATTGTTAACAATGTTAATAATTTCAATGAGATTTTTTAATTTCTCCTTTTAACAGTTTTGGTAAGGAATTTTCGTGATACTATTATCAAAAATCTTGTATCTAAGGGAACTTTATTGAAGTGCAAATATTTGCTTAAGAAGTCTGATCAACGGTTTGGTATAATTGAAGCAAAACTTTTTTAATATTCTATTAAAAGTCAAGTTTCTGTTAGCGTTCGAGTTTTTCTAATTAAAAATTGAAAATATCGCAAGTGCAGAACACAAAACGGGTAAAATGTAATATTCTAGAACAGGTTAATTATAACGAACGAAAAGGCATCTATTTGTTATGAAATTATTCAAAGCCCAAACAAAGGTATGAAAATTGAATAGAACTTATATTATATGATATTGTGATTGAAAGATTGCCAGTTTTGGTGTACAAAACCCAAACGAAGGGTCAGAAATTTTCAGTCACGTCCGTTTTCAGCCGTTGTGGATATAACTGAAATAAAACGGAAAATAAAATAAAATCAATAGAAGAACTTTCACTGAATACCAACCAAAGAGGGTATTTTGAAGCTTTAACAGGGACCAGACTTGAGATACAATTTAATAAATTATCACCACGCTACATTTTAATGTTGGTGTTTATCTTTCATCGCGGTCGTTTCAAAGGGGCGAAAGTCTTGGATCTCTTTTCTATCTAACATTTAGAATGCAAACACGCTCCGGAATATACCACAAACATTATAAAAATCGGATATTTGTATTTTTGTGCAAAAATTTCCGTCAGTTGATGTTATTAATGATCATGTGGTTTCCCAAGATTTTGTATGTGCTACGTTGTTTGCTAAACGCTAAGATGGTTGCTAAGATATACTGGCATATTACTTCGTGGTTCCTTATTTTATCCATCTAATTTATCCCAATATTAACTTGTTCCGAAAAGGAGCACAGAACACAATAGAAGACCAAGATATGCCACCTCCCTAGTTTACGTCCACATGTTGGAGTTTTAAGAAGAAGTTTACAATACCAAACTAACTAATTTGGAGATCCTACAAAACAGCATTGTCAACACCTGCAGAAACATTAGCCCGCAAACTTTCCGGAATGTTCACAGACGCGTCCTTAATAATCCTGAAAGAGGCGTTGTTTCGTGAGAACAGAGTTTAAACATTTGTATTAGGAAACTATGAATCTAATCATTGTATTAGTATTTGTTTTGTTAATAATTACTCTTTAATAAATTGATTCCTTAAATAAACGAAGGGTAGATGGTATTTAGAAGATAGCAAGCAAGAGATGGTATTGGATCAAATCAGTTCGCGTAGGAAAGGCAAAAGTCCAACAGTTAACGGCAAACGGGTGAGAAGAGGAAAAACTAATACCACTATTTGATATTATCAGAAAGATAAATAAATGCTCTACAGGTATAACCTGAAAAAACTTAAAGCTACTTTCGGTTTAACCAGAAGACCTACTAGAACTAAAATATTTTCACAAATATTAGGGTCTTCTGCATTAGTTAAAATTTATTTAAGGGGGTTTTTCTTGTTTTCAAGGAGTTATCAATAGTTATGGGTAACCCTGTACTAGAATTGAAAGAAAAAATAGATGAGCTTTAATGGGCAAAGGATATTTTCCTATTAACCCAATTTGTCTAAAGTTGGTTTCTCTTATGACTAGATATAATTCGGGTTTTGACGTTACAGTCTATTAGTAAATTGCAGTTTCCCAACCTCTTAGCCAAAGTGTCAAAATCTCAACCACAGCTCATCGCAAAGCGTTCGTTTATGTGAACTCCGTCAGAGCGTATATCCGCAAAATCGAAATGATATAATTAGTGACCAATACGTCGTGATTATTAAATTACAAAGTTTCATACTGGAATGTGTTTCATTTCATGCTGACAATAATTCAATCAACATGTTAATGGATTTGTTTGCAAATGGCAGTAATTCATATAAATAACATCATGGGTAGGATTACTGGAACGGTTTGCTAATAATATGAGAACCACAACGTGATTTAATCCAATCGTTCCAAAATTTATTCTAATTCGACTTTGATGGGAACTGTTAATTTCGTTTTGAAGTATTTTTGATTAAATCGTGGTACAAGATATGATTAAATGTTAATTAAATAAAGTTGGATTTGTTGGTTGATTACATATAGTGGAATAAAATATAGTTTGTTAATTTTCAGCAGATGTTAGAATTAAACACCTTTCTAGTGTTTTACTGCCGCTAATAATTTCATTTGTATTTAATACATCATACCTTAAGGCAGGTTTAGTAGAGTTAAGCAGTATTGCAAACTGCGACAGTGTTCATACTGTTTGCTATTTTAGAGACCTTGACAGTAGACATATCATCCCTAAAGACATATCTAGTACCGAACGGACCTGCGGAATACAGAAATGCTGGATTGTGACAGTGAAACATAGTCCAAACTATCTAAGCTGTGTGTGAACGCATTCACAGTTCCTGAAGTCTGAAAGGGAGTTACGATTATCATTCTGCCTTTGTATGTACAAGGGCTTGCAAGAGTTAACTAGGCAGTTAGTCTATTTAGCCCTAGGTTATTCTTAAACTATTTGAGTTTGAATAGTTTCCACTGACGGACATTTTCTGCGTCTAATGTTGTTTCAAATAAAAGACGAGATAACAGTAGTTAACACTAAAAGTAATTTTAGGTAACGCATAGCCCTTTAGGTTATTAATTGATGTTTGAAAAATGAAATGTTTAATATTATATTAGGATATTCAGAAAAAAACTCTGCATAGCCTGAAGCTATAATTTTTGTGTAGAGTTATCGTCCTTGCTAGAGTTAAAGAAAATCACCATAAAAATATAATAATCCAAGTTTTAAATAATGCAAGTATATTAATTATAGCTTCTTCAAAGGATATCATCATAAATTCCCTACATTTCACGACTTTTGGAAAGTCCTTGAGGCATATTATGCTAAGAAAGTTCCTATAGGAAAGTTCCGTTCCCTATGTCCCACTGCGATAATCAGCAAACGAAATTATATTTGTACTAACATCGCAAAGTACAGAAAGGGAAGTTAGTTAATACTCATTTACTAATATGTCTGGAAAATTATACCACATAATAAATTAATATTCTAATAACGATTTCGTTCAAATAAGAAATCAAGATAAAAAATTCAGGAAGTTTATTCCTTTCGTTATACTTGCACTGTAGGTAGTATGTCTTTCTCATAATGAGCACGATTTGGGTAATATGTATCAGATGTTGAGTGTAATATTAATGAGCAATTTTCTAATGAATTGGCCAACAAATATAAACTGTACTGTTTTTACAAATATTATATCTGCAATGCCTGGAATTATCTGTACTAGGATTCGGCCGCAATAAAAGAGGATCAGTGTTCAAATCCGAATATGTAATCATCCTTAAAAATTAAAACTATGTTTTAACGAATACTAAAACTAAGCACTTGCTACGGAAGATTTGTCGATGGCATATTACATAATAATGTATGATAGTTAATTACGTTGGAATTAATTTATGTAGGTTTATCTTTGAAACATTTTAGGTAGCATCGTTATTTATTCATGCGTAAAAATATGAAAGACTTTTCATTTAATTTTAGGAAGCCATAACAGAAGAGCAGTAATTATTTTTTGATTTTTACTTAATTAAGCAGCGAATTTCCAATAGCGCCAGAAGCACTTGCTATTTTTAGGTGAGCGTTTGAGTGTGAATTTTGTTAATTTCGTATAGAATTGCCAAATTTAGCGAAGTGCGTTAGGAAAATCTTGCCCCGAAGACAGCTTTTAATATCGTTATTGAATGTCGTTCCGAAATAAAAAGCTTCTTGGTCGGAAGGAAAAGCTTTCTAGAGAAGGTGTTATAAGCTTGAATAGGGCAATATAAGGACATTCGGGCTATGGCATGCTGTTTTTAGTTTAATCCGCTGCGCTCCAATAACCCAGTGTAATTACAAAAGTTTTCCGCTTGGTGCGCTAGGGACAAATACAAGAAACTTTATGGCAATAAAGACACGCTTATACAGACTGGCTACATCGTATCTTTAAGTATAACCCAAACATGTTTTTATATTCTAATATCTTATTGTAGAAAATAAATAACCACCCCTTTTGGGAGTTCATTACGAGACCAAAACGAATCAGATATCTGAAAAGAAAATGCTTTCGGAAACTATTATGGATAAGATCACGATACACGTCCGAATGGTTAGTAAAATGTCCGAAGCTTTCTAGGTACTAATAATTTTAGAACTTTTAGTAGGTACCTCTTTTTTGTGAAAAAACTTATTTATCGCTGCAATTTACACAGTGCAATCAGTTTAAATTAATAGCTTTAACCCATATTATTATAAAGAAAAGGATAACATTTAAAATTCACAAAACCAAGCTATGTTGAGGCTGCTTCCTTGTGCAGCAACAATAGGTACAAAATTTTCAGACAACCCTTGTGGAATTGTAGACATGCTACACGCTCTAAGTTGATGGTGATTTATGAGACACTTTCTTCTAAATTTTATCAGAACAGAAATAAAACTTTGAACATGACGTTTAAATAAATATTCCTTTTAGAATATCAAAATATTTTTCCGAAGAGTATTTACCATTCTAAGCTATCGGGAAATATTTATTTCAACTGATACTTTTAAGCTTAATTGGTAATACACAGACAAACACAAATTGAACACGAAATACAAGCGGAATTTGAAATTAAATGGGGACGGGTTTTCTGTTCCAGGATTAGCTTTTCTGATGCGTTTGTTTCAGATACGGCATCAAATATTCAAAGGTTTAGAAGATTTATTTTCGTATTCAATTCTCATTGTTTTGTGGCACTTGTAATGTGCCAATTCATGTCAAATTACTGTAAAGGTTTATATTTCAAGAAACCTTTAATTAAGAGAGCTCTACCATAATCCTCTTACAGCCAGTATGTATATTTCTAATCTCAGATATGCGACGATAATAATTTTCGAAATGATCAGGTGGGTTAGTTAAAGTTTGAAAACCAGTAAAAGCACGAGTGCCTAAACTAAACTTTAATTAACCACCCGTACCAATAATTTGAAATCTGCGACTATCTGTGACTTCCCTAGAAGTTAATGACTTTATTATGCCGGTACGCAATTTACTAATAGCCTGAAAGTGGCTGTTGACAACCTGACCAAATAGAAAGAGCTCTTTGAATCTCTAACTACAGTTAATTAATTTAATATTAAAAAGTTTCTTTAGAAAACGGTTTGGGTAGTAAAGTATGAATTATACAACGACTAATGACAAACCGCTAGAAAAGTAGTGGCAGATTATAAGCAAATCACGAGCCTAATTTTGGCAAATCAACCTTTTATGTAGCAGTTTAGCGTTGGTCGTAGATGTGCGTATATTTATTGGGGTTGGTGGGCATATTCACCCTTACAAACCACATTGTTTTATGACAAGCACGACGAAGATTAGATATAATTTTTTTAGGTGGTTAATTCCGTTTGTTACAACGCGGATTTGAACCCGCTCAGTTACACGAGGGTGATAATAATTGAGGGGGTTACATATATATATTTGGTAAAAATGAAATTAGTTGTTTAAAGCATCAATCATAGCGGTCGCTTGCTCGGAAGAATAATAAAAGATTAAATCTACTTTCATGAAGTACCTAATTATTTGTGCATATGAGTTTCCACTTTCCTTCTATACAGGGTGTAACAGAATGACTTGGCCAAAGGTTTGGTTTTACGAGCATATTCGAGTAGGTAGGCGCCGCGACAGTGGATAACTACAGATATATCTTTAGTTGGATAACCCCCTTTGGATAACGTCGGTGTCGACTTGGAAACACGCGATCCTTTCCTGAAATTTTCTGCGAATTGTTATGGCCGAAGATGTGCAAGTGATTACGACTTTTTAACGTAATAGAATTTTTATCATTAATCGTCGAATAAACCTGATTATGTCATTCTCAAACTAATTTTCGTTTCCTCCAAACCAAATTATTTTTTTATAAATGTGACTGTGACTGAATAACATATTTTTTTATTTAATTGTTTTCAGCTTTTTGTAATAGTCATCAAGATGCAGTGCACATCACCGCCATACTTGGTGAGTCTGTGGTTTTCAACTGTCACGTGGAGTTCCCGGGAGATCAACCCGTGCCGTATGTGTTGCAATGGGAGAAGAAGGTAGGCGACACGGTAGGATTTCACCCTCTGCTCTCTTATTGTGGTGGCCATCGGATGGGCAGAAGCCCTAGGTTTGGTTCCTAATGTGCCATGATCAGATTATGCTGATCGGCACTACAGGAACATTTTTTTTACTTCCAGTTGTACTTTTATGTTAACCTAAGTATTTTTCTCATTTACCAGTAAACATAAATATACAATTGGATTACTCGCTACCAGTAAACTAGTTTTGCTCTGCGGAATGGATTCGGCGCCGAAAGTGCATACCACAGTGCGCCTTTGCTAAGTTTCAAAATACTACTTTTTATAACGTGGTTGTTTGTGATTGGCCACAGTGATGTGATCCACAAGAAAGAGATAAGAGAGAGCAGATGATGCCAACCATACATTTTTCATCAAATCATTGCAGTCATTTGTTTTCATATCTTCATGCAATTGTTTGTTAAATTTTACTGTCAAATTTTATATCGCCGAGCGAAATAGCAACTCTATCTTTTGCACATGTTTTTTTCAAAATCACGATTGAATTAGACACACACTGTACTAACAGTCACAAAAATACTGCTTGGTGTTCTATTACTTCTAGTTTTCTTCAATTCATTATTATTAACTTATTGTTCGACATTAATCGTTTATGATTAATTTCGAATGAAAATATACATGTTTAGATGCATATGTGTGTCTCTCTCTTTATCTCAGCATGCCCTTTCCTTTCAAGGCTCGCTTTCTTTTGTAGGTATGTTATCTTATAACAGAGCATTACTGTTTATTTTTTGCAAGCGTCTAGAAAATATTGCATGCATTTTAAGCTAACTCCAGACTTCTATTTTTTTTTGTTTATAGATTGGTAATTATGTGGTTCCTCAAAAGCGTAAACCAATTAATAATAGTATAGCAAAATTAAATTCAAAACATTCTTATTGCTAGAAGAATTATTTTTTGTCAACTAATATAATAGAATCCCGATGTTCCCTTAACTTCCCCCAGTCATTTATATTACTCTAGCAAATATACAGTATGGTGATAAAAGTTCAGATCAAAATTCATAATTGCGTTATTTAACATTTTTAAGAAAATACCTCGCACAAATTGTTATTTCTAAATGGCCTCTAAGACCTATCAAAACTCAAAAGTATAACATTTGATATTTCATCCCTGTTACTCATTACGTAGCATTACAATTTGAGGCAACAACTTGCATGAGCATGTGTTGAGATTCTTTGAAAGAGTAGATTAGATTATTACGTTAAAGGTGTTGAATGTCGGGAAAAACTTAAACCGTCAAGTTGTACAAATGTCATTATTTTAAAGGGTCAAGAAATCCCAATCTACATCTGGTATGAGAGCTACCCTACTCACAGCGGTGAAGGATACGAGGGACGCGTCTCCCGTGTGTCCCCGGATTCTCCCTACGGAGCCGCCTCCCTTAACCTGACGAACATTCGCGAGTCGGATCAGGGCTGGTAAGAACACTTTGTTGTAGTTAAGGGGCGGAACGCAATCGTTATTCTGGACACAGGTACGAATGCAAAGTGGTATTCCTCAATCGCTCTCCGAACTCGCACAAGAATGGAACTTGGTTCCACCTGGATGTTCATGCAGCTCCCCGCTTTAGCGTTACTCCAGAGGATGTTATATACGTCAACTTGGGCGATGCTATTATCCTTAACTGCCAGGCGGAAGGTACACCTACTCCCGAAATACTTTGGTATAAGGACGCAAATCCTGTAGAACCTTCTGCTACCATAGGTAAATAATATATTTCATAAGATAATTGTAGCTACCTCAGAGTTTCGAATTGACACATATTTGGTTTTTTTTGTTGTCCTGATTGATACTTCCAATTATCCTGCGTACATTATTTGTACATAATCGTCAATCAAAACTTTACTCAATTATTTTTGTGACAGATCGAGTTTAGTGGGCAACTTGTTAGCTTCACATCATGTGTAGGTAAATTATCAAAGATTTTCAGAATCGTGTATCCTCTTTTTCCTTCTTATCATATAACACATAGATCTTATCTTGGAATTCTATACAGTAACACAGTTACAGTTTTGTGGAAAAATAATAAAAAAAACTTGAATAATACCAAGTTGCTTTTCGCGTGCTGAAAACTCTGACGTAGTTATGACAACTTTTTCAATAAGTCAAAATCGCTAACAAGACGTACAACGATTCAGGAATATTCAATGAAGGAACGGAGCTTCGTATTTCAAATATTCGACACGAAGACATAGGAGACTACACTTGTATTGCTCGAAATGGCGAAGGGCAGATTTCGCATACAGCTCGAGTAATAATAGCAGGAGGTGCTGTAATTATGGTACCTCCCACAAACCAAACTAAACTAGAAGGAGAGAAAGTGCAATTCAATTGTGAAGCGAAAGCTTTACCAGGAAACGTAACAGTGAAGTGGTTTCGGGAAGGAGCACCGGTAAGGGAAGTTGCCGCCCTCGAAACCAGGATCACTATACGCCGAGATGGTTCTTTAGTTGTAAACCCCGTAAGTGCGGACGACTCAGGCCAGTACCTCTGTGAAGTGAGTAATGGCATTGGGGAACCGCAGTCCGCATCGGCGTATCTCAACGTTGAGTGTAAGTTCATCTAAACCAGACACACTTATTCAAATTCAAAGTTTACCTAAGACGGCTCATGCAAATTAACATTAACGAAGTGATGTGCTTACTCCTGCATTTACAAATTCGTATTTCCTTGTACTGAATAGAATCGTCTACAACTTTTCGGTTTTCAATTGCGGTTGAATTAAAGTCTAAGTGCAATGCTTCCCAAAATTTTATTTACTTTTAATGAGACGTTTGCTTTTTACACTACTTTATACTAGAGGCTTTTTTTTATTAAATCGATTTTAAAATGTATGAGGTAGAAGATACTTTATAAACGTAAGAGTTTTAAAATGATACTCTAAGCGATTGCGGATTTGACCTTTGAGATCTTTCTGGCTGTGATCCTCGTTTTTCTTGTCAAGATTCATATAAATATTTTAAAAACCTTATAGTATATTCATAACTCGCTAGTTGATCCATAACTACTAGATATTATTTTATCTTCGCCAACAGTATTTTAAGAGACGTAGAATAAAAATTAAATTGTAAAAGAGAAGAAAATGTTCAGTAATTGAACATTGTATCATAAAAGCTTATATTTTTGCCAAATTAAACTGCGAACTAAAACATCGTTCATAAAATCCTCTCAAGTGGGAGTTGTAATTATTATGGTTCTCTTTCATCTTATTTTTCTATGCATTTTGTTACTGCACCGAACGCAATTAATTTGCCAATCTTATTAAAGTCAAATAATGAGCTACTACTTCAGAATTTCATTTATCATATAATACCGTTTTATCAAATCCCTTGAAAGGGGTTGAAATCCAATAAAAACCCATGCTACTAAATAATTCTGATTTGTAGCACAGTTCTAGTTAATGCTTCTATTTTTATTTCCTTTGTGGTGTTAACTGCGAGACTATGAATTGTTAACTTTATGAAAGCTTTCCGTATCTTCTAACGATTTAATCTGTCTGCCGGGAATTTTAGAGGATCTGGGTATTTCACGTATATGAAAAGGAAATGCTGTAAAAGAGAATTGAAAACAAATTATTACTATCAACTTTTCCAGAAAAATTCCATGTTTACTTAAGCATTTGGTAAACATTTTGATTATATCGTAAAAGCATGTTATCATGATTGTATGTATTAAGCGGATGTATGGGTTCGCATTCAAATTTTCGCGATTCGTATTAATTATAAATGAACTTGTATGCTTTCAATTTACAGTTTAATTAAGTATAGCGATGGTTTTAGTTCCCAAGCAGCAACTGTATCTAATCATACTGATTAATCTGTTACGCAAAATGAACACATAAAGGTCGCCCATTTTGCTAATTTGATAATAAATTTGATAATATACAGCATGACTCAAGAATAAATGGGTTATGCTAGGGATAGATATCATCTTCTAAGATATTTACTCATGGTACACAAACCTGACGCTTCTGAATTAGGTACCCGGATTATTATTATTAGTTTACATTTTCTTCTGTTCAATGTCCCCCTACGATATAATATTTGGGGTAGTTTTCGAGTTTCAGCAGAACTTCAATTTCAAAAACTGCTAGATTGGTCCACAAAAGTAACAGTCACTTAGGTCAGACAGTATTTCCACCCCAATATAGCTAAAACTGTCTGTTGAACTTTCTTTAGTAGAGGTAATTTTATGTGACGCCAATTTTTCTGATCATAGGCACCATGACAACCCTGATGCATGTACAAGATGTTTTCTCTTTAGAGATAATTTACATCTCATAGTTTGCAATAAAATAGGATATAGGTACCTACCGGGTACTCGGTCAAATTTGTTTGAAATTTTCAACTGATAATTATCCACGATTCTCGCTTCCTAAGTAGAGAAAATTCAAAGACCACAGCCAAAGACACATCAGGAGTATAGCAAATACATTTCTTTTATTTAAATAGCAAAGACCGCATACTATTTGTTTTAAAACATTGTGTAATAATCATTTCCGGGCCAAAGAATATTGTAATTTTATACCAAATTGTAAATGATCTAGCCGTACTGAATTGCCTGAAACGCTTTCGAATTTCAAATGCCGCAACACTTAATATAACTCGGAGGGTTGAGTGCTTCTTTAAGGATATAAATTATTTGCAGATCCCGCGAAAGTGACATTTACGCCGACTGTACAGTACTTACCCTTTCGCTTAGCGGGAGTAGTACAATGTTATATAAAGGCCAATCCTCCCCTGCAATACGTTACGTGGACCAAGGACAAGCGCCTGTTAGAGCCCTATCAGACTAAAGATATCGTTATCATGAATAACGGCTCTCTACTGTTTACTAGAGTCAACCAAAACCATCAGGGGCGATATACGTGTACGCCGTATAACGCCCAGGGAACACAGGGCTCTTCCGGACCTATGGAGGTTCTTGTGCGAAAACCTCCCGTTTTTACTGTCGAGCCTGAAGCTATGTATCAACGCAAAGTAGGCGAGACGGTAGAAATGCATTGCGATGCTCAAGAAGCGGAAGGCACACAAAAGCCCACGATTCAGTGGCAGCGCAGGGATGGCACGCCCTTGCAAAAAAATCGAGTTCGAGTTGCTGGCGGGAATATTACCATTGAAGGGTTGCGAAGGTCTGATTTCGGTTTCTATCAATGCGTCGCTTCTAATGAAGTTGCCACAATTGTCACGGCGACACAATTAGTAGTCGAAGGAACTCAACCCCATGCTCCGTACAACTTAACTGCAAACGCTTCCGAGTTTGCTGTAACATTAAGCTGGTTACCGGGTTATAGCGGTGGACCGGATTACAAACAGGATTATACTATATGGTATCGAGAAGCTGGTGTATCGGAATGGTCCACTATTCCTGTTACTCCTTCTGGAAGTACTCAAGTCACCATAAATCGTTTAGGCCCTGGAACGACTTACGAGTTTCAAGTTGTTGGGAAAAATGCATTAGGCGAAGGGATGATGAGTAACATTATAACAGTAAGGACGCTAGGTAAGTTTTTTTATCTTAATTTCGTCTTATTTACAGCAAATAACTCTAACTATAACAACGTATTTACATGCATTCGCGGAAACAGATGTTGGGCTGATTCATAAAGTTCAAGTAAATCCGACCCCTTTTTTCTCCCCTTCCGATGATTCGGGTAAGAAATTTACTATGAAACCGTTTCTAAAATATATACCTATGTTTGAATATACTTACATGGAAACGTTGCATGTTTCCGCCTATCGATTATTCGGTTTATTTTCCTTATCCTTATTTAGGTCATGGTTTTGCATGTGCGATTTGATTTATTCATTTGTGTTCATGTTCGTAATGTGTAGCAATCTACATTCTTATTATACCTTGCAAAAACTTTTAAGACAGAATTACAAAATAATGTAATAATATTGCAGAAAACGCAGCTGCATTACAAACGAGTAAGTAAACCTTGTTATGAAGTTAAAATGCCGGTTTATTATAAAAAAAGCTGCGCACCCAAGCATTTCCTTAAATTCCCACTAGTAACTAGTAAAAGCTTGAAGAGACAACATTAATTCAACATTATTCTTGTTAAAATGTGCCTGACGTTTGAAATGATAAATGTCTCAAGTTTTAATGTCTTTTAAAGTTGTTTTGCACATTTTCAGAGAAATTTAAAAATTATGTTGATCGTGCTTCAGAGTTATAGCTGTAAATTACCACAAAAACTAATGCAGCTGAAACGTTTATTGCCGAAAGGGTGGTGCATGATTCTATTTATTTTATTTTATTTCAGATATTTTAGATTATAGTATTATTATTTTTCCCACTGATTCTACAGGCGCTGCATATTTTCCTCCAGTCTTAAAACCTAAAGGTATAATTATTTGTTACGCTGCATGTTGCTTTTTTTCTTTTATCTGTGTCTAATGACAGATCGATAATTTTGATTTGTTTCTGAATCTAGGTCCCAAACCTGGTCCTCCACGAAATTTAACCGTTACTGAAATCAGTAATGGCTTCCTGATTAGCTGGCAACCACCTATTGAAAGGGCAAACTTAATTCAGTACTATACAATTAAATATAAAACAGATGGGCCTTACAAAAATTTGAACAAAGGTCAGATTAGGCCTGAAGAAACTCAATATTTAGGTAATTATTATTTGAAATATGCCATCCCACCTACCACAAAATTTAGAGCCTTTTATATCGAAAAAATATGTTTTTGTTGTGTTTTTCGTTTTGAACTTTATTCAAAGATTACGCGCGTAATATATAAGGTTTCAGCGTTGAAAAGAATAAATATTTTTTTCAGCTTTGAATTACAGCCTTAAATATTTTTTTTTAAATCTCATTAGGCAACACTTTCCTTTGCTTCTGAAATTTAATTAAAATGTATTTTTCTCTAGTAAAAAATCTAGTGGGAGGTCGAACCTACTACTTCCGAGTTTTAGCATATTCCGTCAAGAATTATGAAAGTAGTGACGAAGTGAAATTTCCTGTTCCTGCAAGAGTGAAGCACAAAGCAATCACTGCCGGCGTAGTTGGAGGAATTCTGTTTTTCATAGTAGCCATAATTCTTTCGGTGTGCGCAGTCAAAATATGCAATAAAAGGAAACGTCGGAAACAGGAAAAAGGTATGTTAGGAAACTAATGTTCTTTCTCAAACATTGCAAAAGCTCTGCTTTCAGCGTACAATATGGTTGCTTGTCGAATAACAGATTCGCGGAATGGAGGAAGTGCAGCGGACAGCCAAGTGCCTTTGAAAAAGTAAGTTAATGATTGTTGTATCGTAATACTTCTAAAGTAGATATCTATGTAACTATTTTACTCTTTACTAAATTGCAATCTATATCTCAGTAGTACCTATCTATATACTTAAATTAATCTAATAAAGTTATTCAACATAGAAGAAATTATAACAAAATGTTTTATATGTCAGTGAATGCAAATAAATTAATTAAAACTAATTGCTTTATTTTAATTGAACTCTGTGTTTAATGAAAGATCGATATCCAGTGAATGATAAAGGAAACGGTTAAAAAGATGTACGGAAATGAATTTTCTATTGATAAAGGTTGCATACTACAATCCATATTTCCATAAATAAGAAACGCCAAGCCTATGTGCTCTTCATATGTGAATATCGTATACGATATAAGCCTCAAATCATATTTAAATATTTACGAAAATCTATATTTCAAATTCAACTTCAATGCACTAGTCTACGATTGGTAACTTCTTTATCACGGTAGGCTTTTCCTTTCCATTGAAGAAATCATCTTTATAGGTTTTAGAAAGAAAAAATATTATAACCAACATGAATATGAACAACAAATCTAAAGCCTAAAAGGGCTTAGAAAATCCTATTGGGTATGGTAAAATGAGGGTCAGTCCTCCTCATTGATTAAACAGGTAATACATCGTTCTAATCTTAATGAGACTCAAATTACTCAATTACTCAAATTCAAAATTTTTGACTAGGTTTATGTTCGTGTAGTGTTGTATATCGGAGTATATTTAGACGTAAAATTGCAAAATACAGATAGTTATGGCGAAACCCACAAGCACCCATGGACGAAGCAGATTCAACTTCTTCAGAATATGTTGAGAGATTCAAAAATTCATGGCTTTTGTAAACCAGACGCTATACTACTCCGGTCCCAGTAACTTTTTGCTGTTTGAGAAACAGAATATATAAGCTGTGTATAAAGTGCTATATCACATATTTAATAATTCAAACAAAATCTGCTTTGTGTATCATGGATTATGAGCCTGCATGTCTAGATAATGGCTACCTTTATTAACCCATATTCATTCAGTCCACTTTTAACAGTTGTGTAACGTTTCCTAATAATCGTTTTCTAAGTTCACTCACTGGTACTCACGCTTTAAATAATAACCCACTGATAAGACAAACGTTTGTGTTATAATTTTTTGTACACGTAAACTGACCCTCGAAACTAACTTTTCAATGCAAATTTCTAAAACACATTAGGGAACTATTAGCTTAACTTACTAAACTACCATAAGTAAATAGAGGGTACATGATTGTTCCTCTTATAGGACAGTTGAATCAGAGTCCTATCGAGATTACGAGAGCGTGTTTATAATTCCCGGGACAAGCGTTGACACAAACCGTAAGCGTCAGATGAGCGCGATTCCACCATAAGATGCGATCAAGATGTAACTGAATTTGTAGATAATATTATGTAACACAGAATGATGTTAAAAGATCGCATTTAATGGTAGAATCGCTCTTTTAGAATACCTGTAGAGTCCAAATATACTGTGAATTTGGCGAGGAATTGATTTCGAAGATCAGGATAATCGCAGCATAATTGGACTTAAGTGTGCTTCATTTGTTCCCGGAATGGCGACTGGTCCCTAGGGACGGTCTCTATGTGTAGGTGCATTAGCAAATAGAATTATGTGACCGCGTTTAGTTGTAAGTAACTGAACGTGGTTTTTGCATTATCTAGTTTCTGACTGTATACGTGTGTTATTTGCCGCCCGCTGGATCATCGCAGGAGGAAAAAAGGTGAAGAGTTGCGCGGCTGTTGAGACATCATCTGTTCGCACTCTCACATGTATTAGCTCTCTTTCTATTGACTGCCATTCACATCCTGCACTGCATTCTCCTTCCATCCAATAGGAACTATTTGATAAACCTCCCCACATCGCAAGATGATGATTTTCTCTGATTTACTGTGCTAATATTACAGGTTATCCTTTTAACCTACTAATGTTGAAAACAATGAGAAATCATCATGCTTGCGAGTAAATTATACCTGTTAGATTAATATTAATTTGAACGTCACAACTGGGACTGGAGACGAATCAAATCAAGCACGCATGCAATTTAAGTATAACTGCATGATTAATAAATTAATTTAAAACTTAAATTACGTTGGTCGTTTCGTTTGTTGAGTGTTTTCATTATTTTACCCCCGAAACAAGTAAAAGTTGAATTATTCAAATAAGCATAGTCCTAAACAGAATGTGGTTAGAACAGAAAGAAAATTATGACCTACAGGTATGAGGAAATTGTTTAAAACCATTTTTACAATACGCTCTTAGAATTACATAATCATTTTTCTTTTGCGAAAATACACTTGCATTATTAAGAGAATTTCTGACCAACTCTTGCGGTAAATGTCAGCAATGATATCCATGGAAGTAGTTTCAAACCAATTTTTACGACCCTTCAAATGCTTCACATTTTAAAGAACAGCTATAAAATAAAAACAGATGCCCAAAGTTAATAATATGTTATACGACTTTCTGAGCTGATTTTTCTTCTTCCTGGCCAACGAAATTCTCTATCATGTTCAAAATTTCCAAATAATAAAATTTTATTACTAGTTTAACCTTTTCTTGTTATTGAGTTGCGAAAAATGAAAATTCTAATATTATTCTTGCATATTTTAAAAAAGTGTATATCAGTATCTGCAATTTTTATACATGAGCCCTTAATCATTAAACAGTTTTGTTTGAATAACTCAACCAAATAGCATTAATCTTAGTTGCATGTTTATACCTCATAACTGTGTTCCTAATTTTGTAGTAGGTAGCTAGATATTTGCGTTTCCCTATTTGTTTAAAATATCTATTATGTTCCAATTAACAATTAAAAAGATCGTTTTCCTGCAGACTTAGAAAAGGCCGAATACCAGGTTTAACGGTGCTTGCCTTCATTGCGAACTGGGTGTGGCCGCGAGACCGCTGCCGTGCTGGCAGTAGCTTGAGTTGGCATCCGGACTATCTCCATTCTGGTTCGCCATCAAAATCTTTAGCCCGCATCTCAAGAGCCGCAGACGGTCGCTTCGTTCTCGTAGACTCCGCTTTCAGTTCGCGTGCCGACAGCCCTTCTAATGTCAGCAACAGTGATGATGGAGGCTTCCTCAGCAGAAGAGGCGTTCGAAATCGAGCTTCTTGGCGCAAACCTTTAGTTGGATATCCTAGCCAGTTAAGCCTGCGATCCGACGCTTCAGGACAAAGTGCCAGAGTTGTAGTCTCTACAGTACCTGGTACCTTAGGAGGTTCTCGTTTTCACTACCCTGTAAGACCCATTCCAACGATATACAGTCCTGTTACTCCGCTATTCCAATCAAGTTCTCCTGCCGATTCTAGCGCATTGTTACTGTCTCCTTGGTCCCCTATGTACTTCAGCGATCTCAGTTCCGTCAGGTATCCCAGTTCGGCGGAACGATCTTTCCCAACACCACCAGGATTTATGCAGTTACGTTCCGTGCATGAGCGCTATTCGCAAGAACTGCCTTCATTACGTGCCATTCACGAAGAATCCCGAAGCTTTATTCCTGTACATCCAATTCAACCAAGCCCCGTATCTCGTATACGTTTGCCTCCACCTTATCCCGCTCTGCCTGGTCCAAGACCACGGGCCAGACTGTTACCCCGCCATGCGCGTATTACAAGAAGTGCCCCAGAACTGGGTTCTCCAGATCATTTAGACCGTTCGCCAGAGAGCCGTTCGAGCTCCAGCGGATTTGGCAGTAAAAATACTTCACAGCAGAACCAAAGTTCTCAAAGTGGAAGTACTTTCACAGAATGGCGACTACCTCCATATCGACCGCCACCTGCGCCACCATCTGCTTTGCCGCCGCCACCGCCTTTAGTAGGACACTGGCTAGAGCTTGCTTCTTCATCGCCATCAACTTCAGAACAAATGCATAAAGCCGTCGATGTCGGCAGCGTAGACGGCCATTATGAGTTTGATCCGTCAACCCCCACACCCACGCCTTCAACGCCTACAGAACGAAGAGATGGTGACCTAGATCCGGCACCTATCAGAAAGGGTTATGGAACGGTAAGAAGCGCCCGGTATGATAACATCGAGGCCAGAGTTCAGGCCATGAAAGAAGAGTTCCACGAATTCAGAAAGCGTCAGGCCAAACGAAAACGCAGTCATGAGTTGGAAAGCGCCTGCTAGCTCAAGTATTTCGTACCTCGTAACTGTTACACAAGTAATTGTGTGCGTGTTCCCGCATCGACTTATATTAGTGTGATAAGCTTTGTAACGAAGCAAACACGTTCTAAATTATTACAGAACCAAAACTCCAAAGACACTTTATATTAAATTACATATAAGTAAAACGATTATTAAATTTAAAATTATGAAATAAGTACACACTAATTGTACACCTATATACAGTTAAATGATTTGTCGTACTTCTATTGTAGGATAAACGTGGGAGCTCAATACGTTTGAAAAACGTGGTCACAAAAATATTAATAAATATAATGTACATCACAGGGTGTCCCGGCGGCCCGAACGGAGCCCGGCTATGCCCCGCCAGGTCCGACCGTGCCGCCACCGCCCACTAATAATTCTAACGCTTTAGCGCGGCCGAAATGGTCGCGGAAAACATTTTACATAAACAGGCTGTTGCGATATTGTAATATTAGGTGTTTAGACTAAAATGTACTACGTACCTTCTTGCTCATGTGAGCAAATGCGGACCGATACGTCCGCCGCCATATTTTTATCGTTATTTATTTATATATATTGTTTGAAATTGTAAAGTAAAATTTTTCTATGGTTTGTTTTACTATAGATTTTTTATAGTGATATTAGTTTCCTAAATTCTCAACTCAGTACAAGTTAAGTTTAGTTCATTTTAAAGTTTTACGTATAATTACGCTTGAGCGAATGAATCGGAGTGGTGTGTTGTCTGTTTACGAACAATAAACTATTTCTAATCACGATTATAATAAATACACGAGATTCTAAGATTTTTACATTTCATCCTATGCCCTTAAATTACGAAGCCAAATGTCTTGCCTTTATTTATTAAAATGTTATTTTAAGGACGGAACACGTTTTGAATACGATTTGCATGTTTAGGCACTCCACCTTTTCTAAAAATGACCTTAATATTTTACTGACTGTACATTAATTATATCATTTTACAGCACATTGAAACTTAGTCATAGTATTTTTAGTTTTAAGTGTTAAGTAGAAAGAGCAGTTGTTACTGTGTAACTACGCTGTATAAAGCATCACATCTGAAATAAAAACAATAATGTTGCCAGATCTCATAAGTTGTCGATCATCTCTGTTATTTACCTAACCTTTAATTTATTATTGAGCATTTAATCTAAACAAATCCATGCTATCCTTAAATCCGATTCCTCTCCAGTAAAACCGTTCTTTGTAATTTTGTATATAATTTATGATTGGCATATTTTTGATTTTAAAGTTGCAGCTCAGTTTATGTAATAAATTTATGTAAATACTGTAAAACATAGATAGATATACATATGGAACACTTTACGAAAAATAAATTCTTAAAAACGTGGCTGCTAATCGAATGCATTTTTTCCGATTTCGATTTAAAGTCCGCTTCAATTCTTATTATTTTAAGTCTTTAGTCTAGTTTGCCTCCAGTTAGACTTCCTTCTGTAAATGTGACGGTAATTAAGATATGGTAAAATTATTTAACAATTTGTTATTTAATAATCAATAAAATCGCTAGGTACCTACAGGCTACAGCTTAACAGAAAAAACACACTCACAAAATTCCATTATCATTTAGAGTTTCGTATTTAATTTGAAATAATCAATTTCAAAATTTTTATTACACCTGAAATCATCTAAAATAAAATTTCAGATTCAAATAAGAGATCAATGTAAGACGTCTCGTAATTAAGATACTCCGTGATACGTGACGTCTTAAGTAAAAATAACAATGAATTGATTAAGTTTTGTAGATGAGTAGGAGTTAAAGGTTAATACAATTATTGTTTTACAAATTACATTAAACGATCTAGCTGCCCAAGAAATCCAGACCATCTCTCAACTATCCAGCAATTATTCAGGAAATGCCGTAAGTAGCTTAAAGTATTATAAGAATTTTACATTGCAATGGCAATCAACCCTTTCTATGGGTTTTCCAAATATTTATTGAAGAACCTATGACTAAGAGCTGTATACTCTGAAGCAAACAATCTGATCTCCCGATTCACTATTTTATGGTTCAAGCAGGCCCGGCTCAAGGGGGTGGGCAGAGTGGGCGCCAGCCCACCCTGCCGTTTACAGGGGGCGCCAAACCATACTCTCATTAGTACCTATTTAAATAATGCAATAAATAATAAATTACCGAAATTACGTATTATACTACAAACTTAAAATTGATATTTGTCTTATTTAAGTTTCCAAACAAAACGTCTTTATTGATAATTTATCGTTCACTTGGAAAACCTAGAATAATTGAGTACATTATTGTGCTGACTGGTATTGGTACTAATTCAAAAGCTAAATGTGCTGGAAGCATGAAATTCGATACTGGGCGCATTTTAGAATAATATCGTTCACAGTTCCTTATTGTGTTATTATACTTTGTTGAGTTAACACATTAAAAATCCCCAATTTAAGAAATGTAACATGATCCCTTAATGAGTAGGCCATAAAACGCTACATATATCAACCATTTTATGGTTCTTAGAATATCCATGCCTACATTTAAGAGTTCAAATAGTATAATTTTTGTTTTATTATCGAATACTTTAAACAAACTGCTGAACGGGTATTCACTCATTCTAGAGCTAGACGAATTTTTGTTGTAGTTTCATTTCAATCATCACAGATCGTGGTCGGGGGCATAAGTCGGGGGATCGGCTAGTTTCAAATTTAGTTATAATAATTTTTAGTAGTACTAATAAAAAATAATTCATCATGCCGAAATGAAAAAAATGATCTGGAGCCCAAAATAGACAAAAAAAAAGGTGCTAAGCAGAAAGAAATCGCGAAACAAGCGGGCGTTTTAAATAAATATTTAATTTCAAAATGTGATCAAGGTGAAACTTCAAGACCTAATGAAAAAGATGTTTCGGAGACCGCGGAAGTTGACATTGGTGTTAGTGAACAAAGTGAACCTGATAGTGAACAAAGTGAACCCGATAGTGAACAAAGTGAACCCGATAGTGAACAAAGTGAACCTGATAGTGAACAAAGTGAACCCGATAGTGAACCTGAAAAAACTAATTCATCTGCAATGAGTGTAATGTCTGTAGGAACGCCATCCAACCATGGATCCGACCAAGAAATTTCAGTGGATTTATCAGATCCAGGTAATTGGCCAACAATAATTGACCAAAAATTGCGCCAAATAATTATTGAAAAAGGTCCCGTGCAACTGAAAAATAATAAAAAATTATCCGGTGGATAGCAATAACAGAAATTTTAACGAATCGCTATATTTTAGAAAATTGCGAAATGGCGAAAGTGTTTCAAGAAATTGGTTAATCTACTCCTTTTCAAAAGACGCCGTATTCTTAAGATATCTTTTTAGTTTTTATTATACAGTTTTAGATACATCTCTAAATCAGCGTTTTGAACAATTAAAAGTGCACAGTGACCATTTTAAATTTATTTATGTAATTCAAGAAATTAAGAAAATGAAAAAAGTGCGGATGTAATAGAATATTGTAAAGATTTAGAAATAATTTTAGTTGATGAAGATAGTTTCGATATTGACGGTATTGAGTTATCCGAAGAACTACATTTTCTATCTGGAATTTTACCTGAAACCCCTAAAATGGGTCATATTCAAGTACTGCAATATATTATTTACGCTCAAAGGTTGATGCATATTTATCCCAACGTATGTGTAGCGTTGAGAATATTACTGACGTTACCTGTTTCAGTTGCATCGGGCGAAAGAAGTTTTTCCAAATTAAAATTAATAAAAAACTATTTGCATTCCACCATGTCTCAAGACCGACTTGTAGGACTCTCATTTATGTCAATTGAACATGGTGTTGCAGAAGAATTGGACATTTCTGAAATAATTAGAGACTTTGCAGCTCTAAAAGCAAGAAAAGTGCAATTTTAAGTGATAATTATAACAATAATTAGACATTTAGGTACTTTAAATAAGTTAATTGTAACGTCTTGTTGCGTTGTGAAAGTGAAACATGACTATTAAACGAATGCAGTTAATATTAAGTTTATCTTATACATAAAGGAACAATATTTGACCTACTGTTAGAAAAGGAATATATTTTTTATGCAAGTATTTTTTGAAAACTTAATTGTTTTTGCTGCATTATCTTATTAAAAATAAATAATGCTAATTTTTGTCCGCCCCACTTCTAAAAATTGTCGATGGCGGTGGGCGCCATTCTTGCTCTGAGCCCATAGTCTAAAATATTCTTGAGCCGGGCCTGGGTTCAAGACCGTCTCGGATAGTTTTCACAAGTCATTGGAAATACAAATAGCTGGTGTTATAGTTCGCCCATCGATATTCTGAAACCTCGAGACTATGGCTTAATTAAGACTTGCAATGTATACCTGGCACCTTTTAGGAAGGTAGAACTTTGAAAACAAAAAATATCCGTATGCCAGCTCTGTCCTTTCCACCTGTCTCAACCAACTTAAATATTATGTAATCGCCCTTAAGAAGATTTCAGAATATAGATAGGTGAACTATACCTACAAAGGGAAATTTTACTAAGTACTTATTAAAACTTTTTCAAATGGTAATTGTTTGGAAACAAAATTTTTGTATGAAATAATTAGTACCTAATATCTAAAGGCAACTTTCACTAAATCTATAATCAACAATATCCACATAGTAAACAACAGTAGGACGGTGACTGCGTCCAGTGAGGTAAAATATGAAACCTATTCAGACCTTTTCCGTTAAAGGTTACAGGATGAAGATTTATAAATTTTATTAAAACTGGGTTATATTATCCCATTTTTACAGTTAAACAACAACCTAGATAAACTAAATACCCTCACGTTTAATAAACATTTATTAGCAGTGGCGTAGCCAGATATGAAGGGCGGGGGGGGGCGAGATCCTTTAGGAGCGCACTCAGGGGCGGCTTAAGGTAATTTTTTCACCCGGGCAGGTTAGTTTTTGGCGCCTTTTCCAGGGGCGTAGTCAAGAATTAGTGGCGAAGGGGGTCGGAACATGGAAATGCGAGCGAAGCGAGCAAAACAATGCGCCGCAGGCGATTTTTTTTTTTTTTTTAAGTGGGCGTGGCCAATTTTTAACGCGTTGTACGAGCATCTGAGAATTTGAATGCCAAATAAAAAAATTCAAAATGTTAAACATTTCATTATGTCCAAAATAAATTTCATTTTTTAACGTATCACATGGTTGAAGTACTAGGAACGGAACCAGGATCACTTGTAATGAACTAATTATTGTTGCATTAAATTTACAAAGTACTTTTTAAAAAGCACAATAATTTTTGACTCAAGTTTGGCGCCCCCCAGGGCTAACGCCCTGGGCGGTCGCCCGGATCACCCGGCCCTTAAGCCGCCCCTGAGCGCATTTTTTTATATATTGGGTTCCCTCGTTAAAAACTCATACTTGATACTCATAATAGTTTACTCGAGTTTACTCGGGTTTTTTTAATAAAATATTAATATTTTTCTGGCGAATGTTTTTAAAAGCTGCACCTGATTTTTTTTTCGGAGGCATTATCAATAATTAATTATTAAGAAAATTCGAAATTTATTGCCGTAAAATTACAAAAATGCGAATTGCGAAAGCTTAACTTAGTAATTAGAGTGTCGGTCTTTCTAGTTGAGTAGTTGACTCGTGACAAGTCTAAATCTACCCCTTCCTAGTACCCCCACGTCCCCCACATTCCACAACCACATTCACCATATTGTTTAAAGAATGCACCTCAGCACATCATATTGGAATAATATTGGTTTTATGTTCTTTTATTTTTTTCTAAGAGGCGCTAGGGGCGCAGGTCGATAGGGGCGGGGGGGGCAATCGCCCCCCTTCGCCCCCGTGTGGCTACGCCACTGTTTATTAGGCGATGGTGGATGGTCACGTTGTGCATGTTCACGAGAAGAAATTATTTGAATTTGATTACCATTCAAATTCTATAACTTTGGCGCAATTTTTAGTCCAGGCTGAAAAATCTTAAATTTTCAGTCTCTATTTCCCTGTGTAATTTGATTATTATAGGCAGTAGCGAAAAAAGATTTTGACATTATTAATGCAGATTTCAAATCTCTAATTAAATTTTTTGTAAGTCCAACTTTTCCAATATATTGACATTAACTTAACTTTCTCAAATATGTGTTAAAGCTGGGCATGTCACCGTAGAAAATTTACAGAATTTGAATGGTGGTCGTAGTAGTCTCTATCTCTTACGATTTGCGAGATCCCCATGCATGCGCTCCTTATCTTGGACATCCTGTATTTAAAATTCTTGTTGTTTGATGTTCTTTTAATTTCTCCTTGTCTATTTACGTTTTATACATAATAAATGATAAATTAAGGTCAATTTTGTAAAACCTCCTACGTAGCATTCCCAAAAATTGTTGTTTACAGAAAAGTTTGGACTAATATTATCTTTTAAGGAAACAGGTCATCTACTTTAACCGTTAACGAACTTCGCCCGATAAAAATTATATAAGTATTACACGAGAGAAATGGGAAAAGCATTAGGTATGTAGTGTTCTCAAGAAATAAGAAACACAATATTATAACTTTGACTAGTAACCGCTTCATTTATTCAAAGAGTAGCTAATACTACTAATCTGTTAATAAAAGAAGCAAATACGGAAATATGCAAGGAATGAAGTTAAGGTTTTTTGTAGGCGATCTTTGAGTGGCTAAAGAGTTCTTTATGTTAGTAGGTGGATAGTAATTGCAGTAATTGAAACAGTACTCTCTACAATTTATTTTTTCCTCTACGAAGTAGGTCGTATTACAATTCAACGAAGATACTATTTTTGTAAAAGAATTTTTCATAAATTAACTGACGTGCATTTAATTGCATACTTCAAGTAAAGGGAAAATTAAACGCCTAGATATTAAAACAAAATCTACACGAAAATATGCTTCTTCTAATACTGTCAATGAAGGGTTTCAAAGTAACGACAACATGGTCGGAGGTGTAATACTCGCTCTGATTAATCTAATTTTTTCCCTCCTTATTACTCCCTCTATTAAAGTTGTCATCTCTGTCTAAGCCCCTGATTTGGTTAATCTTCAACTCGTATGTAACTAGAGCGTTCTAGCACATTCAAGCAATATTTTCAACAACAAATCGCATATAAAATGTTTAAGGGTGACAAACTGTGCATTTTATTGTTGTGTATTAATCAATTTGTATTCAGCAGTTCCTATCACAGCGATGAAGAACAGCTACCAACATTTTTAAGTGCTTCTGTTGGTGAACATGTGGTATTTAATTGTGAAATAGAGTTTCCACAGGATATTGCTATACCTTACATTTTAAAGTGGAAAAGGGAGGTAGGTTGAATACGATTTAAAAAATACGGCAGCCCCCCTGGGTATAGTTTTATATTTACACAAACACATTAACAGGAAAAAACAATTTTTTCTTGGAATAATGGAGTGACAACAGCGTCGGATCCTTACATTGGACGAATACAATTATTGAATGAAGACATTCCCGGTTATGGTAAAGGATCCGTAAATTTAACATCTATTAGAGAATCTGACGCTGGATGGTATGAATGTAAAGTAATTTATCCTTATCGAACGCCAACTAGCTCAAAAAATGGAACCTGGTTTTATTTAGCTGTAAACGGTATAAATTATCAATAAATTTTAAACATATTTTTAAAAAATATTTATATGTGTTTAGGTGGAAATCTCCTCGATATTCCACCAATTAACCAAACAGTTATGGAGGGTGATGATGTTCATTTCACATGCATTACAAAAGATTTGGGTATAGAAATAAGATGGTTTAAAGATGGTCTCCCAATTACAGAACTTGAGAATCTTTTTCACAGATCTAGGGTAGATGCTGAAGGTTCTTTGACTATTCATTCGACCGAAATGGGAGATTTAGGAGAGTATTTATGTGAAGCAGTTAACCACTTTAAGGATTCTCAAAGCGCAAGAGCTTTTCTTAATGTCCAATGTACGCTACATTAGGTTATCCGCATAATACTTAAAGGAAGTTAATGTTTTCATGTTTTGTTAAGAGACTAATTTTTATTTTAGATAAAGCAAAAGTTATATACGCTCCAAAAGAGATTTTCCTACCGTTTGGTGAACCAGCAGTTTTGGATTGTCATTTTCGCGCTAACCCACCCCTCCAGAGTCTTCGCTGGGAGAAAGATGGTTTTCTCTTCGATCCATATAACGTACCGGGAGTATTTTATAGAAAAAATGGTAGTTTATATTTTAACAAAGTAGACGATTCTCATAACGGACATTACTCTTGCACTCCCTACAACGATTTGGGCACAGAAGGACCATCACCCAGTATTCACGTTATTGTTTTAAGGCCTCCAATATTTGTTGTAACACCTCATCATCTGTATTTAAGAAGACTGGGTGAAACTTTGGAATTAATATGTGATGCTAGAGATGGTGAAAATGGCCATAAACCTCTCATCGTTTGGTATAAGGTAAAATACCAAAGCTTGTAAAACTGGTCTAGTAATTGACCAAATTAGTAAAATTACCTTCATTTAAACTAGTATTTAACTAAGTTAGCAAGGTCAACGTCGGTAACTTTGTACCTGCTTATAATTCCCCATTAGGCGCGTGGAAGTTATCAAGAGAAATGTATGCAACTCGAAATAGACCAAACAATTATCCCCAAATATGAAAGTCAAATTTAAAAAGTTTAACTTAATCCGTGGATTTACCGTATCTGCTCTCAATCAACTTCTAACTACATTTCAATTTTATACAACTAGTATATATTTGGATTGTATGTATATCCAATTTTATTCTAAAACTTAGTGCGCGGACGCAGGTCGAGTTGCTAAGTCCCTTTTACACTTTGTTGCAAAAATAACTATTATACTCTCTCTTTATTTCTCTAGAAAGACGGTTCATCCCTACCAGATGGTCGATATACCTTAAAAGGTGGAAATTTAACACTTACAAATATTAAGGAAGAAGATAGGGGTTTATATCAATGTACAGCAACAAACGAAGCAGCCACTATAACAACAGAAACAGAACTCTTAGTACAAAATGTACCACCTCGAGCACCATACAATTTAACATCCAGAGCAACTACAAATTCAATCACGTTACAGTGGGTTGCTGGTAGAAAAAGACCACGTATGAAATACAGCGTATGGTATCGAGGAGTAGATGCAGCAGAATGGAGAAATGTAGAAATCCCTACTAATGTTCCTTTGGAGGCAACTATTTACAATTTGGATCGAGGTTGAATCCTAACATTTTAATATAAAATGTTATTTTTGAATGTTTTATATTTTAGGGCGTGAATACGAATTTATGGTTTTAAGTGAAGATCCGTACGGTGAAGCTTTATTCAGTAAAGCTCTTAGAGTATGGACATTGGGTTTTGAGGGCGACGAAGCTGAAGTTATGCCAGCATATTCACCAATAGCCTCCCCAGTAAATGTAAGCGTTCGATTGACCGATAACGGATGTTTAGTAACATGGGAACCTCCTACATATGGTGAAGATTTTTTACAACAGTATATTTTAAAATGGTACGAGGTGTCTAGTGGAAATCTTTATGGAAGTACTGAAACAAACAATACTTCTTATTTGGGTAAGAAAAATGTGTACGATTATTGAATGACATGTTAGGAGAGAGATTCTTGGCGCTTTTAATAATCAACACAGTGACGCAAAGTCTTAAAGTAGCATAGCTAATACATGCAACTTTTATTATTATCGTTGAACACGTCAAATGATCGTAAGTACAAAAATATAAAATTTTCAGCAAGTGTGAAACAAATCAGCGCCGGTTTTTGTCAGTATTATAAATAAATATTAAAAACGTGAACCATGGTTTAAGCATGCCACATCTTGGTACGCATAAGTACTAAATTGAGTTTTATTGTTCCTAAGGTTTTGCGATTGTTAAACCGCAAAAACGCTACCGGATCTATTAACACAAGGACGACTGTTTAAATGCTGCAGCATCTCTTGTGATAAAATGAAGCTTGGTCTAGTTTTATCGGAAAACTAATTATTATTTAAATGTGTATTTGAAATTTAAACAAAGCAGTATGTTATTTTTTTGAAAAAACCAACCACCTAATCTGACATCCATATTTTATGGAAGTTTATCGATTATATTTTACTAATGCACCAACGTGTTACTTTATCTGTATTATCTGTAGTTTATAATTTTTCAGACAGATAAGAATATATTGCTAAATCATTTAAACATAAAATATTTTTTTAGTAACAAATTTGGAAGAAGGGGAAAGTTACGATTTTGAAGTAACTGCGGTGGCAGCTGAGGAATACCAATCTGTAAGTGTGAAAGTAACTGTCAATGTACCAGCATATCAGAAAATCAAACTTCTATCATTGAGTTTGATAGCAGCAGTTGTGTTAGTGGTTATAGCAATCGCATTAATTTACTACCTCAAGACAAAGTGTTGCCAGAATTATTCTAAACAACCTACTTCTGTTGAAAAATGATGCTGTACCTACTATATTTTATTTCAGATTGTAAATATTATATTTTTGTAATTAATTTGAGTTTTAGTATCTGCCAGAAAGCTAATGTATGTTTCAAATAATGTATTGCGATAAAGGAATTTGACTAAAGTTCAAGTGCTCTTTTTTTTAACCATCCTTATCATAATTCATAGATTTAATTTAGGTCGAGCGTTTAGGGCATATTTTGACCGTAAAATGACGTAATCGCAAAAAACGATTTTTAGAACTCTTCGACAAAAAAACCATACTGACTTAAAGTAGCTAAACTTATCAACCGAAAAACAAACAAAAACCATCGTTTGCATACAATAATCAGACTGGTACCTATGCAGAGTTCTGGCGACTCGTCGGGAGATGATGAGGAGCATTTCCAGAAATCGAAAGATTGCGAATTTGAGTAAAAGAACTTTAGAAGTCGTACGTATATGCAGTGGCGCACCCAGGGGGGGGGCAAAGGGGCAATTGCCCCCCCCAAGACCATATTTTTTCTTTGGTTAAATATTTTCAAAAATTTTTCGGTGTAGCGGGGAGCCTCAAAAGCCATTACTTAAACTTTAAATTTCACGTTGCCCCCCCCAACGTATATTTCTGGGTGCGCCACTGCGTATATGACTAATAGAGGATGTTGTAGGAATTTTGTATAATTTTTATCAATTAGGGTAATTTAATAGAAATTCCACGTCGCGACGGTACAATGTTAACGTACAATTTAAAATTTTAAAAATGTATGTTGATTAGGAATTAAATTGTCGATACTTATGCAGGGTGTTCTAAACTTTATGGACATATAGTTTAACGAATCGCGAGAGCGCTGCGAAACACGTTCATGTATTGGCTTGGTGAATGATACAGAAGCGTTGCGTTGATTTGAACTATACAAAAGTTTTGCTCTGCAGCCTAATTAGTCTCTCCTTACAGGAAGAACAAAAGGTTATACTAAAATCAATAAGAACGTATTAAATCTCTCGTAAATTTCCTAACAAAAAGAACTTGTGTGGTAGTGGTTACCTATCGGCAAAAACAAAAAACGAAGTAAATGTTTTACCATTATGTTCTTCAATACATGTTACGTATATCGATTTGTGGTTCCTTGGAAGATTTTCTGTCTTGCAACGTTAGAGTTTCAGAAAATCTCTATGGAGTGTTTTACTTCTAAAAATGACTCAGAAGTTTGTTTGTTGGTTTTGCATTACATTCAAGGAAAATAAAACGTGGTATGCTCAAATACACAAGAATCACGAAATATATACGGAATTTCCATATTATACCAAAAAGTGACGTCTTGGAAATTGTAGTACTAAGTTGAAGACAAAGATGTGTCTTTAATATAACAAACCATGTATTTAGTATTGTAATCCTAATCACTATGACTCATAGACTTTTACGTGTTCCGGTGATTAAACGGAGATTCAGCAAAAACCCTGCATGAAATTAAATCGAAAAATAAAAATTTATAATTTGATTTTGCCTTGTAGATTTTTTATCGTTGCTATATTATAAGTAGAGCAAGTACAATACACTTATTTTACTTTTTCTGTTCAACCAATCTTATTTCAGCCTTAGATTTGTTACACGCCACTGCACAGTTATTAAAATTGACAGATGTGAAATTATTATACAGAAAAACTAAACTTTAATAAAACCTTAGACGAAGAATAAAACAATGGTTTGACCCGAGTCAGTGAACTTTGCGCTTCCTGAAACTGTAATATTCGATTGAAAACAAAAGTTATATGGTTATATCGGTTATATCTTATATATTGTAATAAAAAGGAAAGTAAATGCTATTCTCTTGGTTAAGCTAGATGAATAAAGAAACGCCTTTTACAGACTTCTAACTGTTCAGTGTTCGGTATCCTTTTAAGAGAAACCTTAGAGAACGTCAAGAAGAATCGTTTTTTATTCTATACCGGAGTAGAGGAAATACAAATAGACATGAAGTCGAAGGACCTTCATAATTTAGAAACATATAAAAAACATAGGTGTTTTGTTTTATAGTTTGTTCCTCAATATTTTTGACGGTAGAGAAAGATATTCATGCAAAATCTGTTTCCGTCTATAATTGTGCAATTTCTGTTATGTTGTTGCTCCTATCTTTTATAAGTAGAAATAACATATACGAACTGTTTATCGTCCCCGCTTCATGCTTATCTGCTAAACTGTTGGTGATTATGCTATTTATGTTAAAAACAAAGTTTCCTGGAAATAATGTTGCATAATATGTGCGTAGTCATTCATCTTAAATATAGTAAAATTATTTATTATACAGGGTGACAATTTTAAAAATTTCAATGGGACTTATCTTTGTAACTAAAAAAATACCAAAAATTGCTTCAAACCACTGCTATAGCCGGAAACGCCCGAAGGGGGAGATGAAATAATATAACAAGGGACGTACTCCCCTTTTAGGCCACAGCCACCGAAACTTAAAAATCTTAAATGGTTGTTTAATACTTCCTGCTATTTACTTTACTCTTAAAAGTTGCTCACTATAATAGCTCCCAATTTGTCAAAATTTGGTACAGAATCGCGAAACGTTTTCATGTTTCTAAGTTGTATTTTTCCACAGCTATCACTATACTACTACTATTGCGAGAATACGATACCGTGTAGACATCACACTGTTATCCAAGTACTATCATTATTATAATACCGCTATCACAAGATACCATTACCGTGAAAAAGAAGCTATCAAGTTCTTATCATTCATTATAAAGGAAGGGATTATTATTATTATTCATATACACAATAATGAGGAGGTTTGCATTGTTTGCTTGTAATATAAACTTGATTTTTTGTAACCACACACACCACATACAGACAAGCGGATTCTAAAAGTAGATAAAATATTAAAATTTCATTTCTTTTTTTATCGATCAAACTTTACATTTCCTGTAATTGGGAAATATCTTGTATAGCTTTAAAATAACACTAAAGATATCGTTCACATTTAGAACAGAGGAACAGACTGAGCGACGCGACATGAGGTCCTTCATGAACGACTGGACAGGGTGAAAATTTATTTCTGTCTATACATGTACAGTACCTATTTACTTTACAGGATTTTCATGTATCTTTACAGAGATATTTTATGAACCTTTAGCTTAGATTTTTTTTAGCATGATAGTGCCAGAGGTCTAACTATAGTACTATACTCTTTGGTATTGGTCTAATTACGTTGCACCGTTCCGTATCTGGAGGTCCAAAAATTTGATAAAAAAAAGACTAAATTGAACTTTTCTCAAAACTAACGTTTTTTTCTTACTCATAAGTTATGAGGCGAATTTCATTTGAAGTTTATATGCGACCAGTGAGAACTGGATTTTCCTTGCAACCAAGTAATTTTTGTAAAATTTGCTCACAATATTTCGCTTATAAAACTTACTTCCCGTCCAATGGTGTCGGTTTCGTTACAAAATTGGAAACTACAAACTAATAACTTTTCGTAGAATGTTGTTTGTACAGTAATTCCTTAATTGCCTCTTTAACCAGTTTTGTAATTATGTGAAGTAATACGTTTTTTCCAAGGTCAATTTTATAAGTTGGACATTATGTAAGGTGACCATAATGCTAAAATGAAAAACGGAACACGGAAAAAATTTAAAAATAAATATTTCATAGAACAATTTGGTGACCTTTTTTTTTTTTTGTTAGATATTTATTAACAATTAATACTACCGTTGTCTGTCACAATTTTTTACTTTTCGGTAATTACTAATTATGTGACAAAAAACGAACAAAAACACAGGATTCCTAAAATACGGAACACTTTACGGAACAAGATATAATACGGAAACAGGCTTTGAAAAAAGGTACGGTTCCGTTAAATACGGTACGTCTGGTCACCTTAACATTATGTGTAGGTACCTACTTACACACATCCGGGTCGGGTCCGGCCCGGTCCGGGTTTGTTCTGAATCTTGACGGATTGTACCTCGATTGTACACTTGCCCCGGTCGAGTTTGTTCGCGGTCTGTTCCTTTTTCGATAGTTTCGTTTTCAGTTTTTTTAATAGTATAATAAGCCCAGCGCTTTCGGATGAAGAACTGGGAATTTTTTGCAATATTATTGGACGAAGAGGAGGAAATTAGGGAAATAGAAGCTAAACGATGTCATGTGGAAAACGAAACCGAATATCGGTCCATGAAGCTGAGAAAAAACGCAGTCAATTGCGAGGACGCGTATGACGCACTATTTATGAAACTTGTAGATAACGAAACAAAGTTCCATACATATTTCAGAATTACTCAATACTGTTTTCCATATATCCTTTTGCAAAAAAATAGAAACCCAAAGCATGGCGAAAATATAATATGGTTTTTGGTTTTGTATGTTCGATTCGGTTTCGTGCTTTATCACCGTCTGGGACCCGATGGGTATCATCGTCCTCAAAAGTATGAAGTTGCCGGAATAGACTCTGATACTCCGAATCAGTTTCGTATCGGTATAAACACTTGCATTTAAAACAACAATATTTTTTATCTGACCCGCTCCGGATATGAATAGAAATAATATCGATTAATAACTACTGCACAATTTTCAACAAAAGTAAAGAATCTGAGGGGCTATTCACCTACATTAGAAGATTGTCCCTGCACCAACAATAATAAGATTAGATGTTTTGTCAATTATATCTTTGCACAAAAACATTTTTTTGTTATTAAAGTTTTTATCGAAGAACTGGTGAGAGGTTTGTACCTACATACTATATTGGATAGGTACGCGTACGACAAATAAATAATAGCCCCTTATCGAACTATTAAGTTGAATGTTCTGATGTCTCCATTATCTCATCAATCAGATTATAGGTATTCCTATTGTAATCCTCTTATTAACAAATATTTGGGGAAATTTGAACAAAACAGCAGATTATACTAGTTCGCGATTCTCCTAAATAATCGAATCTTGGTATCAGAGTACAAAATTCTAGGGTTGAAAGGGAGGAGAGCCTGGCAGGGAGAGTGAACTACATGCAGCAGGAGCGAGGGCAAACAGGCGCAGCAGGAACGAAACTACACAAGGACCTTAAAACAAAGATGGTCACATACAAAGCTCAGTAGTTGAACAGAGAAAAAATATTTCAGTATAATTTTCTCGCAGAACCCCGTTCACGGGAGTGTACATGCACTGAACGTACATAAAGGCGAAATGTAACTGTAATAGCATTGAAAATTGAACCTAAGATAAGCAACGCGATCGTTAGGTACACGCGAACCCGAGTATTTATGAGCTATTTTTGTTTGGCTATGTCAGTGCATACTGTAACTTACAGACAGTGTGAGCATTGTTCAGTGCACCTGAGAGCGTACGAAGACTTTGGATGGTGACCAATCTAACAGCTGATGATGATGACTCGCGGCCCCGCGAAATGCCTATCAATTAAATGTTAGAGTTGACTATAATTCAGTGCGTTTGTGTGTGTTGCCTCGTCAAGGTTGTGTTCGTTTTCATTCGTGTGCTGATGCTATTTAGAAAGCGAATCTGTTATAAATTTGGTTTTCTTATTAATTCTTTGTATTGTGAAAAGTGTATCAGCCCATTGTTATGGTAAGTGTAATTGATGTACAGTAAAGTTGCAGCTACGGTCAATAATCCTAGTAGACTGCAGTCATTACAGGCGATAACCAACAAAGAGAAATATAAACTGAGTATACATTAGCAATGCTAATTAGATTTGAGAATTCCCCATATAGTATAGCTAGTTTTTATAATTTCACCTTCACAAGGAAAAGTTAAGTTATCGGTCTATCTATTCAAGATGGCCAATTTTATTTCAACACTTCGGTTGCTGACTTGTAATGTAAAATGAATTAAGATTTTTAGACAGAACCATAATACCTATAACGAAAATAAACATGTTCTGAAAAAGTATGAATGGGAGGGTATCTACCTATCATCGACAACAACAGTAATAAGTTATTACTAATAACATAGGACAGGTAAATAGTACCTAGCAGGTACATCCACGTGTATTTTTTTAAACAAATATATGCGCGAATATTATACATCTTTAATAATTAATACCCTTAACTAATTAAACGATCGTGTTCTTAAAAAATTATTCTTCCCAGTCCAGGAAATTAAATTGAAATAATATTTTTTGGGAATATCTTTTATATGTAGTAATATAGCGTGCGATTCACCAAAGCTGCCAGCTTATACCAACTTCGTTATTAATTTTAGACTCAACAAACTAGAGATATAATTAGTACATACGATATACCTATGCGTAATGGCATCACAAAAGCTGGATTTTCCCGGATTTTCCTAACAGAACAATTGAGTTTAGAGATTGAGATGATCGACAGCCTTTAGATTATTTCTCTATTTTGTACAGGATTCCTTCGGGCAGTTTCTTGAATATTCTTTAAATTGTAATAGTTACGTTAACGATAGTTAACAAAATAATAAATTGCCCCCTTTGTCTTCCTATTAACGTCACATTTCATAAATCTTTTACCAGACAAAACTAAAATAAAACTTGTTTCCGTGCGTTAAACATAAAAAACTAAATGTTAAAAGTACTACACACGGCAAATATTAATGTTAGTAATAACAATTATTGCTACTAATTATTTTTTTTTCATAATTAACAGTTTGAAATTATTCGAGGGCCAATTTTATCAAGGTACCTTTGATCCATTACAGATTACAATAATTAATAATCACAATTTCCGCAGTACACTAGTAGTATATTATAATACCCCGATTATGCCCCATAAATAAATCAAGAAACTCGTTACCTATTTATTCACCCACTGGGGTACATTATGTGTTACTACCTACTACTATTATGCGATCAATATCTGTTATAAATTGTGAATTATTGTAAATATATTTAAAGAATGTTGGCACATAAACTTCAACAATGGACAGAGTGATGGGTTTCGTTAAAATTAAATATTAAGATATCTTCAAGATTTTTTCTGAAACAATATTATATAGGGGCTATAGGGCGGTCAAATATAAGTGAAACATTTTTCAATTTTTTCCGTGTTCCGTTTTTCATTTTAGCATTATGGTCACCTTAGTCAAATAAAAACATTGGCTATAATGGAGCAACAGCCGCATATCTTTGATTAGTTCGTATAATTTATGGCGAATTATTACATGGACACATTATTGCAATTTTGGCAGGATGTATTTTTTTTGAAACACAAATATTGTATTAATTTTATTTTTTTTAAATGTACTATTTCAACTATTGCAATGGGGCTAATTAGACGGTGGTACTGGCGTGGTACCCGTGGGGGCGCTAATAATATCCCCATAATGTGTCGGACCCCAACCTTACCATAGAAAATAAGGGGAAACTATACGTGCCATCAAAATTTCCCCAAGATATTTTATTGCCAATTATTCGTGGTATGGCACTCCAAAGCTCCAAGGATCCCGACCGCTGTCATTTAAGTCTGTCATGTCCTCCCAATAAACATGCTGCGACATTCACACACATCTGTGGGTGGGACGTTTTTAGCTTATTCAAAAAAATACCCCCCCCTTCCGGATTCGAACCAACATGATTAGTACGTTATTCTTTGACTCTTAGGAATTATTACTTAATTCAAAAATGTTTGAAAAATTAAATCGGGTATTTGTTTCAAATAAACTAGAACTGACATCCTATACTTATTAATCATTTTAACGTTAGAGCTTCTTATAATTACTAAATGATATCTAATTAATAATAATATACATTGCAGTATTGATTATGATACTTCAATGTTCATTGTTACATTTCAAATAACCACGTAAGTACAGCGAACGTTATAAGGAGGGGTTTG